>UYYF01004270.1:168771-187256 GCA_900618365.1 Thelazia callipaeda
AATTTTATGATTATGATTTTTTTCCACTATTATAAAAATTATAAATGATTTTTATATAAATTTTTTGACACAAAATTTTTGTAAGTTTATTTTAAATTATGTATATTTTAAATTTTAATTATTATATGCATTTTAAATTACACGTAATTTTTTACTTCATGTTTTTTAAGTTTTCAATAATTAAATTTCAGAATTATGTGCAATTTTTTTTCAATACTATTTTACTACACATTCCTTTTTATAATTCATCTTATTTTATTCAAATTTTGTATATGCAAATTTTTTACTACATTTTTTGAAAATATTATTATTATTATTTTATCTTTTACTGTTTTAAATTGAATTTTACAATTATTCACAAATTTCTCTGCTATTTTTTAAACACATTTTTATTAGTGTATTTGATCAAAAAACAAGTCAAATTACAAAAAAATGTTTCTATCTAGAATGAAATATTTGATTTTGAATTTTTAAGGATTCAGAAGCAAAAAAGGTAAAAGTTGACTATTATTCAATAGGATTTCGCGCATTGTTGCTCACGTTTTAGGTTTATAATAATTTGAAATTTTTGATTGATAATTAAAAAGACAATAATAAGCGCTATATTTATCTATTTTTTAAGAAAAGAATTGGCAAGCTTACTTCTTATCAATTATTGGAAATTGATTACTGAAGTAATTATTTACTTTTTGAGTAATAATAAATTCTATAATGCTCAAAGAAACAATTCTCATAGTTAGTGTTGTATGCAATCTGCAGAGGATTACTGCTAGAAGTAAGTAATTTACATTTGAAATTTTTTAAATAATTTAAAAATTTTTGAAATAATTTTAAAATATTTGTTACGAAAATATTTGAAATGCTAAATGTGTTTCTCAGATTTGTTTTTTCAAAAATATTAGTTTCATCAACAATTTTTAGCAGTAATTACAAATATTTGAAAGCAATTGGCTCAAAAAAATTTGTTTTCATTTTTTTAAACATTTTTTACCTTTTTTCTTACTCATATTTTTCTAAATTTTTCATATTTTTCAATGATACTCAATTATAATAGATAAGATACAGTTTGAATATAAACTGTTATAAGACAAAAGTCACCTTAATTATAGAATTTACTACAAACATTTCTCTGAAAAAAATAATCATACAAAAATTCAAAAATTTTAATAATCATTCAAAAATTCAAAAATTTTAATTTTACTAAAATTTTAACATTTTTTTGAAAAAAAAAACAAAAAAGCATTCAAAAAAAACTATTAAAGTCACTAAGTAATTATTTAAAATTACAAGCATTTTCTAAAATTACAATTCAAGTTCATTAAATTATTTTTATTTGCCACTTTAACATCCACTAGTAATATTTAATAATTTTAGCGGTAATAAATTCAGAAAATAAATAAATAATTTTGATAATGCAGTGAATTTTTTATTATTAAATATTAGAATATAATCAAATTTTTATACTGAAAACAGTTCTGAGAGAAAATTCAAATTAAATATGTGATACGCATAAATCTATGATCCAATCTAAAAATTTTGATTTTTCGAAAATTTCAAACTTTTTGACCTATTTTTTTGACACTTTTTGTGCTCACCTTTTGAGAATTTTACACACTTTTTGATCATTTTTAATTTTTTTAAATCTATTCAAATATAATCTCATCACACACATATACTTGCAATTATTCTTATTTTATACTATACACAAATGCAATACAAAGTTAATTAATTAGTAAATATTTGCTATATTTTCTGTATTTATTTTCTATATTTTGCATATTTTCTGATCAGAAAAAACTCAATACTTTATATTTGTGATTGCATTTATAAATCGACATCCAGTTTTCATCGACTTTATAATTTGTTTAAAATTTTTATTGGAGCAAAAATAAGCGATATATTCTTTTTTTTATTTTTAAAATGAGTAAAATATTTTAAATTGCAGTAGAATTTGATAAAATTTGTAGATTTGGAGAATTGTCATGAATATTATGATTTAATAAAAAGGCCCAAACTATAATTATGTTTTAAGAAAAAATTTAAAAAAAAATTAAAAAATTAAATTTAAAAATTTTTTATTTTAGCAAAAGTAAGCAATATTTTTTGATTTTAAAAAAAGCAAAAATTTTTAATTCTGTTTTCAATTAAGATAATAATTTGAATTTTGTAAATTCTAAAATTGCTTATGCTATTCAAATTTTAGCAATAATTTTAATTTTATAAACAAATATATTAATTAATTTTTTGATTGATTCCTTCAAAACAATTATGATATTTTTAAAAATAAACAAATTTTTCATTTTTGACGCTTCAGTAAATTTAACAAAATTATCACAAACTAATTTTATTGGCAAGAATTGTACTCATTTCATAGAACTTCTTGATATCGTTTCTAGCAGCAATTCATTTATTGTTAATTATTCTAATCAACTTCTACTTGATGTTTTGGGATGAAAATAACTCGTAAATTTTCCTATTTTTTAATATTTTCTACTAAGAAAATTAATAATTATTATTATTAGGAATAAAAATTACTATAAAATTTATAAAATTTATGATTTACAAATATAAAAATTGATGGATGTTTGGTGGTTTCTTGATAAAGTAATATATATATATTCATAGTATTAATAAAATCCGAATTATATAATTTATAGTTTACTATGGTTTTTACTATTACTGTTTTAATGATAGAAGGGTCATATTTATGACACTTCGGACTAATTTAGCAGTGAAGTAACTTTGTATTTATTTAGATAAAATTATTGTTATAATTTAAAATAGATAATCTCGTAATTTCAGTATAGTCCAGCAAAACAGTGCATAAATTAGCAAAATGGTTTTCGACTTGCTATTTTATATATTGATGTCATTTATTTTTGTATAATATTATAATATTTTCAAAATTATCAATAATTATTACTTTATGTTTGAGCCTTAAAAGTAATTTAATAATACAATCTTAATATTAAAATTTAACTATGTTAATGATTTTCATTTTCGTTGAGCAAAAATTATTTTCAAACAAAATTTTGGTTTATTTCATACTTATGATTAGCTTCAAAAGGTAAATATTAACTTTGCAGCGATTGATTTATCAGCTAATTGTGATCAAGAATCAGATCATATCAAACTTGGTCGATGTCTCCGACCATGGTTAGATTTATGGGAAATGATTCGAGTCCAAGAATCGCATGCATCAAATTTTTTATTCCCGGTAAGTGATCTTTATTTTTCTGATCTTTTATTTTGGACCAAATATGAGTGAAAAAATTTGAATTCTGAAATTTAATTTAATTAATATCTTTCAGAGATTATTATTTAATGTTACTTTAGCTTTTTATCAGTCATTCAGCAAAGTTAATTTTAGTGCTATAAACATTGACAAGAAATTTAATCTAAATTGAAAATAATCATTTTTTTTTGTATAATAATATGAAATTAAGGTTTCAATTAAAATATTAAATTAAAAATTGCAATTTAACAAAAAATATCTTTATACAATAATAATGAATTATTCTTATAGTGATAAGTTTTCTTAACTCATTGATTAACTGATAATTGATAAATATTGAATAATAACTGTTAATTCAGATAATAATCGTTTGTTTAGATTATCTATTCATTCAATTATGCCTTTGTTAATTAATATATATTTTGTAAATATATTTCTTGCTTATATTTTTTAGTATTATTCATGCAAAAAATAAAATTTAATTTCAGATTCCATTTTATTCGCGGGAATCTGTGCTATATCTTTGTAGTGCTTACCTCGATAGTCGTTCAACCTGTATGACCCCTAAAGTTTTAAACAGATGCAAACAAAATGAAATGATTGCATTTATCCAAAGCCATATGCAATATTATTGTGGAAATAAAGCAAAAATTGCTTTTACAAAATTTGAATGCCTTCGAGAGTATATTTTTTTACACTTTTTGAATTTTTTATTCACAAATTTTTAAATTTTTTTTACACTTTTTGAATTTTTTAATCAGAAGTGTATCTAGTCTATTCTATTCTTATTATGCCAAAAAATATTATTCAAAATTAGCCCAACTGTAATGTCTAATAATTTTAGCTTAACTTGTTTAAAAATATAGTGGAACAATTTTTACAAAATTTTTTTGTATATGAACTGAAATAATTTCAAAATTGCTTATCAGTAAATATTCACAACAATTATTATAGAATTACTCATTAATAATTACTATACTTGTGAACCATTTTTGTGAGTACTAATTTTTTTAAAGTTATTTGTTAACAAATATCAGTAAATTAGTTTTATAAGAGTACAATTAGCTTCATAAATCACAACCAAGTTGTAGTTAACAAGTTAAAATAGTTATCACGATTGGTAATGATGAACTAAGAATAAAACTAAATAACAATTTGATACATAAATAATTATGAAGCAAGTTAAGATTAATCAATGTAATTAAAATTAATAGATTGTGAATGAACTTGATCATGAATTTAAATACAAATAAACCGATTAACATAATGGAAAATTAATAAATTTAAAAATGCCAAAATTAATTTAAACTGATTGACATAACGGAAATTAATAAAGTAAAATTAAAGCCAAAATTGTAGTTTTAAATGAATTTTTAAAATTTTGCATTACTAAGTAACTAAGTATTTACGAGTTATCAGAATAATTGAAATTAATCATAAATTGAAATTCAAATATTTACTGAATTTTAGTGCTTTGATATCAGCTTCAAAATGTTGGCCACATCTTGAAGGTGTGCCATTACCAAGTTATCAAGCAGGTAAATGTGAGGTCATGTCAAAGTTCTTCAACTGTGTTCTACCAACCGTAGAAGAAAAATGTAAGAGTTCTGCTGTATATACCCTCGTTGATGCTATTAGTTCATTTGGATGCATAATTAGAAATGGTTAGTCTTTTTTGGCACACATAAATTTTTTCTAAATTTTGCTTGTTGGTATATTAATTTATTATCATTTAACAATAATAATTAGCAATTGTCTTATAAAACAATCATTTTGCATAGTTTTAATAATTAGAACACTAATAAATAAACTAGACTACACTGAAAATAAATAAGTCTAGACTAAAAAATTAGGCATTTGAATCTTAAGTAAACAAAATATTAGATCCTATTTAGATGTTGAGTTGAGAATTTAATATATTACGATAATATATCAGTACTCAAAATCTAAACAAGGCAAACTAATCAACTCTCAGTTGTATCAAACTCTAATGATATTTTGATTCTGCGTTGAGAATTCGGTAACAAACAATTCTTAACTTCATAATAACTAATTATTAGTTTATTAATTATCAACTTATAATATTACAGCTTAGAAAACATAATATTTATTTAATAATATATAGACAAAAACTTATTTAATTGTTATGCTAATTCACAGTATGTTGTTGGTATTCAGAATTGGTGAAGCAGTCAGCAAAATATGTGGAGAAAGTAAACAGTACTGGACAATTAACTGATAAGTTTGGGCAAAGTATGATTTTATTCATTTGCTTAAGTTAGAATTAATAAGTTAGCTGAAAATTTTCAAATGAAATTTGCATAAAACTAAATACAAATTTGCTTTTTTGAATAAGATTAAAATTTTACAGATGCAGTGATATAAAACTGAATTATTCAACTTAATATTTTATTACTTGTTAATTTTTGATTTTACCAGTATATTGATATAGAATTTTGTATTAATTGTAATGGTATGAAAATTTTAAATTTAAAAATTTAAAAAAAAAGCAAAGTAAAAGTAGGATAATTGCAAATGTATTCTTTCTTTGACCTAGATTTGAGGTTGAAAATTAATTGTAATGAAAATTATCAAAAAATGAATAGGCAAAAAATTTTTAGAAAATATGTATCAATCTTTTTTTTCAATTTTTAGGCATTTTTTATACAAAATTTGCATAACTTATGGATATTTTCACTAATTACATCTTTCATATTTGTGTAATAATTAGACGTTTCGATCATAATTGGCCATTATTCTATGTTTATTCTTATATTTATTATAGCTAGAAAAAGGACTATTTTTGTAATATGCAAATACAAAAGTTTATAAAACAAAAGATATACAATAAAATTACATGCAAATTTAATCAACAGTTTTGTTTTTCTAATTTTTTTATAAAATTACAAATAAGAAAAAATAATAATAATCAAATAAAAAATATTGTTAACGCCTGTAATACGCAAGTATTTGAGAAATTTTACATGTGAATAAATTTTTTTACTTTTCAAAAATTCAAAAATTTTTAAAAATTTTGTTGATTTTTTTTAAAAATTGTTGTATTACTTCGTAAACTTATAGAAAATTGGTGAACTTTTTTAGTGTTCTCAATTTTTAGAATATATTCGAGATGAATTATCAGCGGTGCTACCAGCACTTGATGAAGAAAAACACGGTCAGTAATATCACAACGAATAATCTTTTTTTTTTTTGAAATTTTTAAAAAATTTTCTGAATAAAAAAGTTTTACTGATAAAATTTTTTCACGTACTCTATCAAGTATTCAAATATTTTGTCAATTTTTTGATTTAATATAACTCGAAGTCAATAAATATGGTAATTTATTGAGATATGACTAAGAATAATTATTACTACAGATAATGAATATAACAATTACTTTCTGAATCATATATTGGAAAGTGATATTTATGTTTATATAAATAATAATTATCTACATCAAAAATGCTATAACAACACTATTTATTATCAGGATAATATGTAAATTTTTTTAAATGCTACCATTTATTATCAGGATAATATGTAAATTTTTTAAAATGCTACCATTTATTATCAGGATAATATGTAAATTTTTTAAAATGCTACCATTTATTATTAGGATAATATGTAAATTTTTTAAAATGCTACCATTTATTATCAGGATAATATGTAAATTCTTTAAAATATTAGTATTTATTATCAGTATAATATCTAAATTTTCAAATATTCAAATTTTGTGGCATGAAAGTTTTAAGCTTGCTTTTTAGTCCTATTGTATTGCAGTTAAATTAGTTGTTATTTCAATATTATAACCTCAGTACTTTGGCAGTAATTTAATTAAAATGATTATCATTAAAAACATTTTCAGAGCAGTCAATGTTTTTGCATATTCATCACAATATTTTCACTAAGTTTCATATGAATTTGAAAAAAACCCAAATAAATTAAAATAAAAAAATTTAACAGAACATAAAACATCATTCAATTTTGCTACTTCTACTGGAAAAATTCCCGGACAATCCAGTGAACTGATCTCAGACAATAATTTGGTCCATTATTCAAGCAGTGGGAAGAAAGAAATTGTAGATACTCCTCAGGGTATTGCTCAAGTTAACAACTCACATTTGAATTTTGGTAAGGTATCGATTAAAAATATGAACTTTAACTTAATATAGAGGTCAAATTTTCAAAGTAATGCAAGCTACTTCCACAATATAGGTAAATAAGCGCAAATATCCTCTGATTAACATCAGTTGCCATAATTAGTCTCTCAAACTATCCCGTAATTTGCATACTGATCAAGAGCAGAACAAATTAAATTTAAATTGAAAAATAAAGGTGAAAGTTCATTGTTCTGAAGTAACAATATCACGCAGCAACTCAATTTTTTTCAATTTTTAATTTACCTTGTAAGTTTTAGCAAGAATATAATCTAGTCTCAATATTTTACAAAAAACTTATTTCAAATTTCAAAAGTTGAAATTCTGTTAAAAATTATTAAAAAAATTTTACGATGATTAATATTGGAGATATATGCAAATTTTGTAGTGGAAAAAAAAATGTTCTTGGAATCGGATCCATCGATTGAAATAGCATTTGCTAAAGATTCTGAAAGTTAGTTTATTTTTTATCTAATTGGATAAAACCTTCCAATTCCGAAAAGATAAAAAATGCAACAGAAAACGATTAAATTTTGGTAGCATCAAAAAATTTTTAAAAAATTTATGCTAACTTTTTTTTTGAGAAATTTTTAGATCTAAGATTTGGCAACCTTCCAAATATATGTCTTAAAAATAAAATTTTACAGATAAATATGCAAATTCATCAATTAAAATAAGAGTTATCAAGCTGTAAAGACTATTTTAAACTTCTTTTTTATCAAGATTGTCAAGTTTGAAGATTTTTTTGGGCAAAAAAATAAGCCAGCTTAAATTAGCAAAGGTTACAGCTCAATCAACTACTTGCTCAGAAAAACAACAGTACCAAATTGTTCAGTGCTATACTCCTATGATTCAGTTTGTTTATTTTTAAAAATTTTAATGCAAAAAAAATTAAAAAATATTAATATAAAAATTAATTTCTATTTAATGCTAGCTTTAAAAATAATTTATTGAAAAAAATTTTTTAAAACAAAAAATTTATAAATTTTCTAATTTTTTGTAAGAGTTATCTCATATCGTATGAAAACAAATCACAGTTTATAAAAATAAATAAAAGAAAATTTAATTTTCTATTTTTCACACGTCTAAAAAATGTGTAAACAATTAGTTATAATATTTATAGAACTGTTTAATTCAACATTTGTGCTTTAATGGTTACAAATATTTTTTTCATAAATGGAAAAAAATTTAATAAATTTTATTAATAATAATCTTTATTGTAATTTTTATACTTAAAATTTATGCACTTAAAATTTACAATTCATATAATTATTTGTAAATCTGATTGTAGGCTATGGCTTAAAATACAGTATCGATATCGGCTTAATTATACTACTTCATTACCATTTTTTATTTATCAATCGCAAGAGTTAAATGATTTGTGTGTGGCACAAAATACTATTTTCGATAAATGTCTTACAAATGATCATATCAACAACTGCAAAAACAACAATGTATTTTATGCTTTTCAAATTTTTTAAAACTCACTTTAAAACTTATTAAATAAATAAAAACTTTAAAGATATAATAAGATCATAAAAATAAATAAGCACATATATATAAGTATAAAATCAAACTAAGCTTATGTAAATTAATTGATTATTTTAGTTATAATTTTTGTTATCAAAAATATATATTTTTTTAAAAACTTTTTTTTCAAATTAAAAAAACAAAAATTTTATACTTGTAAAAAAATTTTTTAAAAATTAAAAAATTTATAAATTTTTTAATTTTTTGTTGCAAAAAAATTGTCATTAAAAAATTGAAAAATTTGTTTACAGTATTAATCACGAATATAAATTAAGGAAAATTTGATGCTTTATTTTTAATGCATTTAAAAATGTGTAAACAATCAGTAGTAATATTATTATATTAGTTCTATAAATACTAATTAATTTAATATTTGTGTTTTGGTCGTTACAATTATTTTTTTGAAGATGGGAAAAGTTTAATACATTTTATTAATAAAAATTCTTAATGTTTTTTAAAGTATTCATAACTTTTTGAAACAATATCACGCATAAAAATATATATATTGATTCAAATAAGTGTAAAAAAATTTTACGTGAGTTCAATAAGTGTAAAAATGCCATTCAACGTCAATTCTATGATTAAATATTGAAATTTTAAAAGTTTGATTTAAATTTGAAACGTGTTTTGATTGTTTCAAACCTTCTGCAAGCAAACAATTAGTTGATTTTGTATATTATAATTTTTGCAGAAGGATCAGCAAGAATATAAATTATAGTATTTATGAATTATTTTTCTAATTTTTTAGAAAAATAATTCATAACAGGTTACTAAAAATGAATATTCAAAAAATAGAAAATAAATAGTTTATACTTTTTATTCTAAAAAAGTCGTTTTACTGCAATTAAAAAAATAAAATTATAATTCAACGTGAAAAATACTAAAAATTTTTAAAAATTTATAATCAAAGAATGATTTTAGATAATGGAATTCGTTGATAAATATTTTGGATTAATTTGTTATGAAGTAAAAAATGGTAATCTATCTAAAGATTTTAGTTGTCTTCGGAAAGCTGTCATCAAAAAAAAGGTATATTCACTAGATTTTTTTTTCAAGTGAAAATTACGAAAAAAGATAGTAATAATCAATCACGATATTAATAATATATATTAAAGTTATTACTTTTTAATAAACTGCAATTAGTCTTTTGCGTCATCACTCAAATTTTACAAATTTCTTACCTATCAATATCAATTTTATTACATAATAATATATATATATATTTAAAGTACTGAAGTATTTTTTACTTAAAATTTTTTTTTTGCTTTTTTTTACTTCTAAAAAAATTTCAGAAATTTCATTCAATATTTGATTTATATTTTTCTGAAAATAGCTGAATTTTAGGATTGTTTAGAAAAAAGTGTTTATGATTGTAGCAGTACAGCTGAAAAAATTAGCTGCCATAAGTTAATAAAATTTTATTCCTGTCTACGCCAAACTGTAGAAGACACGTGTGGCAGAAACGTGTTAACGCTTTTTACTGATTTAATCGAAAATTTTAAATGTCAGTTAAAATTGGATGAAAAACAACGTTAGCAATTTTTATTCTTGCATTTGTTATTTGCATAAATAAATAAAACAAATTAGAGTATTAATTTCAAATTCATTCATTCTATTTTATCTATAAATAAAGCTAATTTTTATCCACTTAGCAAAAGTAATACGACTTTGAATCTTTTAAACTGATTTTATAAAAGTTGAAAATTCTGAACTCAGCTTTTAAACTATGCCTTGTTATGACTGTTATGATTCTTAGCTAGATTTAATCAATTTTGTAACGGAATACATTTCTAGAATATAATGAGATACAGAAATCAGATTCTTAATATTATTATTATGATATTTTAAAACCCGTTTTCAAAACTTATCAGTGATTTATTCTGATTTGAAGATGTTTTATTCCAAATCAAAATCAAAATTGAAAAGTTTTTGTAATATGACAGTATTATTTTTAGCACAAGATCATAAAATATCATCAATAACTGATAAATCACAACAGTTGAAGCCCTCTAAATTTTCTGCGATTACTGAAGTTCAAACAAATTTGAAACCAGCGAAAATTCTCGATGATGAGCAAAATTCTTATAAATTATCAGATAAATGCTCAGTAGAACTTAATATTGAAGTACGAAACTGTATGCAACCGCTAATGCAGAGCTGGATGAAAATCAGAAAATTAAGACCTACTCTAAGACAGGTACAGTTTTTTTACCACATATACTGTATTTAGCTGTTATCATTTACTATATTATTATCAGGTTATTTAATATGAATACTATCCAGCTGATTATGAATTAATTTTGCTGCAAAATATCTTATACGTAACCAAATATACGTACTTTACATTCTGTATTATGACTGTAGCATAACTTATTAATTATCTCTGGAAGAAATTATCATTACCTTTAATAAACAGTCAGTAAGTACAGAATAGTTTAATTAATCAAGTACTACATATTATTTTATGCACATTCTGATTTTTAGATAAAAAGTAAAAGTAGTTTTGTAGACAATATTTCCGATGTTTAAATATACACGAACAGAATTACTTGAACTTTGCGACGAATATGCTGATATTTTACTTTGCACTGATTCTCAAAAAATCAAATTTTGTATCAGTGATGAAGTGGTTTGTTTGTTTTGTAGTCTTGATTTTGCTATTTTTACAATCTTGAATCAATCTGTTTTTTATTAAAATTAGCAAAACAAGTATTTTTGAATCCATGCCAAACATTTTGTTTCATGTGAGTGATTCAAATTTAAACAGTAATAATGAATATCTCTTTCGTAGCTTTCGGATTTCGATCTATTTGACAATATTCAAAGATAAATTCAGAAATTTAAAATTAATTCTATATGATAATGAATTAATTGAAATTGAGTTACAGATTCTGTATGTTCAAAATCATCTTGGATATATTTGTGACAGCAAAAATATTGTAAGCTTTATGCAAAATTACGACTGTATTTTTGACGTGGCATCTAATAATAATAAGAATTGTGGAAGTTTTATTGAACACACCACAAAATCAAACAAAAATTCGGTATGTTTTGTTATGAATTTAAAGATTAGAATGAGTTTGACCATTTTAAATTAGTAATTAAGTAATTATTAATTTAATCAAGTCTTGAGTCCCTGACAATTATTTAATTGTCTTCTATTCATTTTTATGAGCGAAATTTTATCAATATTAAGATTTTCCAAAACTTTAGTAAAAATTAATTTTGCTCTTTAAAAAAACTTTTAATAAATTGCAATGCTTAAATTGTCAAAACATGAAATTAGTAGTATTTCTTATAATTAAATTCTTTAAATTTTTTTTATAATTAAAAATTAGTAATATTTTTTATAATTATCATACATTCTACGTTTTTTTAATCAATGAATTATTATTATTATTTAATAAAATTTTAGAAAAATTGTCTTGGCGTTCAGCAATACTACGAATGCTTAAAACCTGAAATATTAAAGAAGTGTAAAGAAGAAGCGTTGGAAAACATTCAAAAAACCGTAATCAATTACGGATGCAATTTAAAATTTTATTTCTAAAATTCTATGCAATTATGTATTATTATCCATTTTTTTAATTTAAATTCTGTTTGAGTATTTTAAATTAGAATTATTAATTATCAAGTTTATTTCTCATAAATATTTTATTTCTTCTACAATGCGATCAAATGCATTTTTTGAATTTTAATTTCTTTTTATAAAAAATTTTATACATGATAAAAGATTTCAAATTTTGTTAATTTCTTTTTTACTCCTTATTGTATGTATACAAATAATTCAACAACTTATTTAAAAAATTATTGCTACAAAGTAAATTACTCAAGTTATTTTATTTCTGACTGGTATTTTCATGACCTATTCTATTCTATTCTATCCTATTCTATATCATTTTAATTTTTACTACTTTTCAGAAATACGTATCAAATATGCTAATTTATGCTATTTTTTCGTGAAGAAAAGCAATACAATAGTCAATTATTGAAATTAAAAAATATTCACAAACTATTTGCCAAAATTTGAACTCTTGTATATTTTTTTGTAATTATTAATATTCTTGTTAATTAAACTTAACCCGTTTTAATAGCATAACATGTTTTCAATGTTTTTTCTTCACGGAGAAGTAGCATAAAGTGGGCATCCTGTTTTTATTTCAAAATTAAACTTATTAAATAGTTTAATATATTATTATCATAAGCAAACCCCGATCATATCATATTCGTTCAGATAGTTTTTAGATATGATCAGCGTGATCAGAACTCCGCCTTTCAGTAATTTAGTATGGCTATATTGTAATCAAACTCATATACCAAATATTTACACAAATTTAAACTCGATAGCTTTAAAAGTTATTATTGTAATGAAACCAGTAAGCAATTGATTATCATCGTGATCAAATTTCGATCATGATTGTACAGATAGTCTTATAAATTATCAACATGATTAGATCAAAACCAAAATCACTGACCATTTTAACTCTCTGTTATCATCATGATCAAATTCAAATTACCTGGTTGTTCAGACAAATTCAGAAATTATCATTTTGATTAAGTATACATTATAATTATTTTGTTAAATTATTTTCATTGTCATTGCTCTGAAATATTATCATCGTGACGGAAGATAATTCTGAACAATTTATGTGTAAGATAAGTTTACGAAGAACTATGCCAAAACTAATTTAAATATGCAAGCAGACAGGGACTGAGACTAGCATCATTGGCTATTTGCCATATAAAGTTGAAGTTAAGTCTGTAAACGCAGTCTCTCAGTTGTATGTTTATTGACGTTTCTGAATTTTGAAATGAGTTAAACTCATTTCCTGAATGCTTTTTAGAAAGATACACGCACACTACACGTAGTTATCTAATAACATAACATAACGTAACATAACATGAGATAAACAGACAGATAGACACAGACACACAGACAGACACTCATACACGTATACATTTATAGTAGATTGTGGTGGAACTAAACGCGTTCTTAGTATCTAGCGAACATAAGTACACTTACTTACTTATTTACTTGCCGATGCTGTCAAATTTTGCTTGAGAACAAATATAAATAAAATTAAAGGAAAATAGCTTAAAGCTATAAATGTAACACTTGGCAGAATGCCAGAAGCTTAGTACTAACATTTGTTTCCTTTAGTCTTGGCTCAATTTTTTTTGCTATCATTACTACTGCATTTTCAGCCAAAGTAGACAAGAGCATTTTCCATTCTTTTCTTTTAGCTTAATTACTAATATTTTGCTTTTTATTAACTTAAATATTTAATGTGTTAAATTTAATTCAATTTTTGTTTTTTAACGTAAATAATAAAAATAAAATAATTTATTAAAAGTATGCATAAAAAATTTGACAAAATATTTTCCAAAAAAATAAGATGAAATAATATATTGCTGTATTAAGTCAAACTTACCATATGTAAAGGTATTTCACGCAAGTTATGAAATTTTATTTGGGAATGAAATTTTTTGTATGCATCATTCAATTTATGACCTATAGTTTCTTTTCACGTAAAAAATTGACTTGTTCAGTCACCTTAAATTCTGCACCTTCTTTACATATTTCTCGTAATTAATATTGAAGAATTATCACTTTTAGTATTATGATGAAATAATTCTATAAAGACTATTCAACTTCCAGACTTTTTGGCTACTTCTGAGATAGACGACTTAATTATCCCAGCAAATTACCGTTTTTTTCTTTAATTATTGCTTGATGAGTCTTAACACTTTTTTTAAGGTTACGATTTTTAATTCACAAAAATATTAGAGCAATAATGACTGTATGATTTACGTAAAAAAATGAATAGGTATAGTAGCAAAAGGTCAACTTGCTCATGACCCTTACTTTTGTGTCAAATAACAGAAAAATTATGCTCCATAATACTCTGCACAAAAATTAGTCCCATGACTCATCCTTTCAGGGACACATTCCAATTGCCCCCTCCCTTTCTTCAAAGAACCTCCTCTACTTAGAAGCGATAACTCTGCGGAAACGAGTGAACGTTTGGCAGGGAGCCAAAGGTTATCCTCACTAGTCTCATCGTCTAAAGTGAATGTGTGATACACTCAAGAAAAAGAGTTCCCTCTATATGTCTATCCGTCTGTCTGTCCCAGCAAAGAGGGTAGGTCTGTACCGGTTGGTGTCAACTAGTCTTCGAGACAGACGCATGTCTGTGTACGAAATTTTGGCAGCAAATGCCCGGTGACGTCATTTTCTGAGAATTTTTGTCTGTGTCAGGCTGTGCCATTCGACCTTGACAAAAGATAAGATATGGGTTCAGTCTAGGTCAGGGCAGATATGTTATGCTTTACTTGCAAAATAATGATAATTTGTATAATTATTTAAAAAAAAAAGCAGCAAATTTGTTAAAATAACAGCAGTTCAGCCGAAGTCAAAATGTGACCTCAGCAGAGACTACTTCCGTTTCAAATTTTTCAGCAACTCTGCAAATTCCAATTTCCTTGCAATTGTGAAAAATTATTTGCAATCCATGAACAAATATGCAAATTTGACGGAGTATTTTCCTTGGAAAAGTTCATACAATTTTTTTTTTGGTAATTTTAAATAAATAACTTAGGTTACTCTAATTAAAAGTATGGTGTTTATTCACATTACAGATGCAAATTATAAACTTTTTAAACGAGATTTATTAAGTATTCGTAAAAATTATTCAAGTACAAAGTTTTCAAATAGCTTGTGCGCGTGTTTCACGGTTATTCATTTATGCTTTTAATATGATATTATTGTTTCGACGCAAAAATTGATTGATAAAAACATATAATTGCATCACCAGTCTAAAATGGTGGATAAGAGTTGTTTAGAGATATTGAGAAGATATATAAATAAATAAGATTTTCTATGATAAAAATAAAAAAAATACAAATATTATGCATTAAAAAAAACAATAATTGAGAATGATTGATTTGGTTCGGATTTCCGATTAAAATAACTAATTGTCAGAGGTTTTTTAAAAGAAATAAAGTTTCAATTAAATTTTGGCATCGATTCAGTTGCTTGCCTAAAATGTTTGGAAGGTTTAAAAAGTATGAAAAGTAAAAATTTTTAGAAGTAGATATTTCCCGCTTAATTTTATCATTGTTTCGACGCAAAAACTGATTGATAAAAACAGATTTTTAGCATTCAATATTGATAAAGGAGTAGTGAGTAGGAATAAAAGAGAATTTTAAAATTAAAAAGTTACGTTTATACAAAATAATCTTATATTTTCGTATGTTTTTTGAGAATTATGCAGAAAAATTCTTTATAAGTCCCCAGAAATAAACAAAAGCGGGAAAAATACTTCCTTTCAATACACACTGTAAATTTCTGGTAAATTTTCGCAGAAAAAATAAAAATTAAAAGTACCAATAAAAATTTATGTGAGATTTTATCGATGCTAAATTATGCAAAATAGAAAAATAATGAGTAAAAGATGAAGTTTTGTTTTATTATTACCACACGCAATAATTCATTTATTTTTTTTACTTTTTATTTCATTTATTTTATTGATTGCTTATTTATTTTATACTTTTATTAATTATTTCAAATCTTCACGTAGAGCCCGCTCAAAATTATCAAAAGTAGATAAATCAGTACGAGAAAAATTACAACTTTTGAAGTATGCTAATGTACAGTTTTTATTGACTTATGCAGAGTTTGAAATTGACAAAAAAGAATATAAAAATAAGTAAATTTATAAGAGTATACTTGAATAGATAGATACAGGTAATGATAGTTATTTGAAAATTCCCCATATTAATTAATTGATTGATGGATATAAATCAAGTAATCATAGACAACTGAAAAACAATGAAATTAAAGTAAATAATTAGGACTCGCGTATATAAAATAATACAATTTTTGTCCATAAAAAGTAATCAAAAAAGTTTACTTATACATTTATAACTATTTTTAACTTAATTTTTCAAACTATTAATTCTGCAGTACTTTCTAACTTTTCAAAAATTAGTAGTGGTTATTGATTACTACTAGAAAGATATTTGACAAAAACTCAGATAATTTACTTTGCTTAGTTTGCTTGCAAAAAAACTTATTTTATTTTCTGCAAAAGGTTAAGGTTAAGGATTAATTACATGAGATAGAACTAAAAATGTTAACAATAGTATGAGGTCGAAGGTCATTCATGATTTCCTTGACATTCCTTTTGCATATTACTCATTTTTCGATTATTTTTCTATTTTGTTTTCTCTCTTGCACTTTGCTTGTTTTTGCTTCAGCACATTGTCACTATTTTCTGACAAAATCTTTTTTTTCACTTTCAAGACAGCACTGAAAAATATTTTTGCTAAATAAATTACTACAGTAATTTTGAAGTCATTCTAATTATTTATCAAAGAAAAGCAAGTAATTTAGAGGTAAGTATTGATTAACTTAAAAAAAATGGTAATTTAATTAATGAGAAATCTATACATAGAAAGTTACTATAAGTAATGTAATGAGCAAATTAATTTCATTTGTTATTCATAGCAACGATAATCTAAATTTTAAAAGTTGATAACAAAGCAGGTTTTTTTTTGAAAAAAGGTCAAAAGTCAGATAATACAGAAGTTTCAAGATAGTTTACATGTGCAGTTCATTTTCCAGCTCGTTTTGCCCAAAGCTCTTGACAGTTTTATCAATTATAAATTTTACTTTTTGCATCCTTATTCCATAACTAATATCAAAAGTTACTTTTACTTCCTTTTTGTTAAAGATCAAAAGATTAAATTTACGATTATTTATTGTATATATTCGGCAAATTTATTGTTTGCTTAGTTAATAAAATAAATTAATTTCACAGTTGCAAATAACTTCAAATCTTTCATCTCACGCACTAAATGACCTTTGATTTAATGCATTTTGTAATGTTTTATCTGATGCTTCATATAACCTTTAACCTTATGATCTGTTACTTCTTTATATAAGAATATTAATTATGATTTCTTTGCTAATTTAATACTACGCATTAATTACAGTAACAAAATTTGCATAATAAATTACTTTTAACTATTTGCTATTTTAATTGAAATTATGTTATATTTTCTAAAGTCAAAATCCCTGTTATTTTTAAGGCTAATAACTTATTTTTTTTATTACTTTATTAATTAAGATTCTCTATTTATGATCAGTCAAATTTATTAACGGTAAAAACAAGAACACTGAAAAATATAAACTTGCCATAAAGCAAGAAAACCCTTGTACGGTAAATTTAAAAAAATTGATGATAATAGTTTTTACTAAAAATTATAAAAATTTTGATGACATGCTTGACGTAAAATACATCTCTTAATACACACCAATTTCATTTATATCATGCATTTGACGTAAAACCTTTCTTATGTTTTGTAATATTAACGTATGACGTATTCCCAATTTTACTCTTTAAACTATTATTTAGATTGAATCATACATATTTTTACTAATGGAATTTTGTGAAAATAATTTTTACAATATTAAAAAAAAAGAATACAAATTTACTATTTAATTTTTTTATATAAACATTTTTTTTAAGCAAAATGAAATTATAATTTAAAATGAATGT
>UYYF01004270.1:187266-235315 GCA_900618365.1 Thelazia callipaeda
CAAATAATATTATAAAAAATCACATGAAAGTATTATTAATTCAATTTATTTGATTTGATTCTGTCAAATTTTACCTAAATTCAGAAATATTATTTGAAAAAAAAAATCAAACAACAAAAATAAACATTCATTTTAAATTATAATTTCATTTTGCTTAAAAAAAATGTTTATTTAAAAAAATTGGATAGTAAATTTGTATCCTTTTTTTGGTAACAATGCGTTGAACAATTTTAATTCACAGCTTTTAATTTGAACTTTATAACAATAGTGATAACGATAGTGATGATGATTGTAACAATGACAGCAATTATTATGAGTAATAATAGCAGTAATATTTAAATGAATTTTTAAAAGTAAAGAAGATTAGCATATTCATAACAATCGAAGCTTTTATTACATATGTGAATAGCTAAACACATAAACAAACAAAAGGTTATGCAATTGTTATGAATTGGGTTTAGGTCAAGGATCATTTGAACCTTTTTAAATGTAGCGGTAATTTTGTTTGTCCTTTTTTTATTCATATCTACCAAAGGTCAACAATTTTTCATATTTGATTTTATTAGCAATATTTGCATACATATTAAATTCAGTCATTCGTTTTATATCTTTTTTTTGCAAAAATTTATTTGCTTAATTTTGATTTGCAGGCGAAGTGTGGCATTTTTCATTTTTATAAGCGAAGTAATATACAAAAAGACTTTCAAATTGTTGGTTATCGTTTTGAAATTTGATATATAATATTATTACTTTTGATTTTAGAACAGTTGTATTCGTTTAACTTTTTGGAAAATAATAATAATCACAATACTAAAATACTTACAAACACAATAAATGTAAAGTTGTTCGCACAGAATTTTCGATCGTCTACTTTCTATCGTTCATAAGTTTAAGGAGAGTTTAAATTAGATCAATTGCATTAATGTGCTACGCAATCACTGAAGGTGAAAAATAAGCTGAAATTTAAAATCTTCAGGTCAGATCAAATCTCATCCTGTGTTTTGACTTGCTCAACACATATTTTGAACAGGAAGAAAAACAGGGATTATGATAATTATTTGAAGATATAAAATGATTAGTTTCATAATAGTTGTAATTTGCTGGAATATTGTGTATTTAATTCATTTGAATCATAACGCAATTTCTATCTAAAACGAATCACATTATTATTATTATCATTATTACTATTATTTAATAATAATATTAAATCAAATAATAATCAACTAAAGATTTACCGCAAACTAACGTTTAATATTATAAATTCACTATGTCAATTTCTGATGCGCGTGAGAAATTGTATTATTTACCGTAGAAAGTGAGAAAAAATAATTTAAAATTGATATAAATATAAGAGTGAAGGATTTTTAATTCTTTGATCATAACAATTTTTGATAAAAGACTATACTAAAACTCGATTTTATAATAAGACTTCATTACTCCTACCTTCATAATATTAGTATTACTACTGCTACTACTACTGATAATAATAATATTAATAAGTATTTTAATACTAATAATAGTAATAGTAATGTTAATAATAATATTGATAATAATAATATTATTATTAAACCACCGTGATGATTTAATTATAAATCAATAACTATGACAGTATCCAAAAACCCGTTGGATTTAAATACTTTGAAGTAATGATGAAATCTGATTTCATGAACTTAAAGTAGTGACGAAATCAAATTCAATCAATTGTTAATAAATTGATTACTTGGCTGTTTGAAGAGCAGTGAAAAACAATACTATTGCTAATTAATGCATGCATTGCGTGATAAAAAACCAAGCACTTACGTGCGTAAAAAAAAATGTAGACGTCATTATGAAATAGTTTATTTGAAATTAGATAAAGGTCTCCACTTGGCAAGCTGCCAGCACATCCAGACAGACATGTTGCAGGTGCATTAGTTTTCCATTCCTCCGCAAAAATATCGGGCAACTCCCCTTTGCGCCTCTATTTGACTCATTTCAAACTTGTCCTAAACTATTTCTCTCTTTTTTGCTAGTCAGTTAAAGATTTTATTCCAATATGTGTCATCTACAACTCACGTTTCACGTCTACTTAAAGTACTTATTTTTCAGACTTATACGTGCTGTTCGTTTTTATAGTCGCATTATTAATCTTTGGTATGTTTCAACTTAATATGCTTACAAAATAAATGCGGCGGTATCGTTTGAAGTAAGTAAGTTAATTAATTTCTCATATATTTTATTCATAATATTAAAGATATAAAATTATTGCTCATATATTTAATATCACGAATACTAATTTTGATTATTTTGTAAAAATTTTACTTAAATAATTACGATTACGTTTCGTATTAGAAAAATGATATCTTTCTTTTTATTGATTAAAAGGTTGAGAAAAACTTTTATTACGTCCAGAGATTATTGAAGTTTTGTTTTTTACAGTTTTTATATATAAAACAGTAATATGAAATATTGTGCAAAAGTTTTTGCATTAACTACAAACATACATTTAAAATCAGAAAATGCTGATGTTCCATTTTCTAGTAAAAAGTTGGAGTAAACATTTACTACGTTACAATCAGAAATTGAAATTAAGTTTAACTCGTTTTCTTGTTTTTTTTAGTTATAAAAAAAGGAAATCAGGTTTAAATACTATAATTGTATGCAAGAATTGAAATATACTATCACTGCAAGTATTTAATATATCAATTTTCTTATATTGTAGAATGATATTTTTATAAGCAAGTAAACACAAATTTTACAGCTTGTTAAAGACGACATGTAGTAATAGTATATTTAAATTCTTGTACGAAACTGTAGAGTATTTAGACATTTTTTCTTCATATCTAAAAAATAGTAATAAAAGGAATTAAATTTAATTTCGAATTCTGATTGAAAGGAACGCACATTAGAAAAATAGTGAAGTGTTTGTTTGTCTAGTATTAGTTGATAAATTATTGCTTTTTGTTTACTTGGCCTGGAAATATTTTATTACAAACAAATAAAAATTCAGTTCAATTTTCATAGGACAAATTTGAGATGCAAATAAGATATTTATAGATTAAATAATCTGGAAAAAATGATAAATTTTTCGTGGCAATTGTAAAAAAGGCAAAAATAACGCGAAGAAGATTTTTTGCCAAATAAAAATCAAACTTTTGAATGATTATTTCACATTTTCAATTATTTTTGTCACATATTTAATTGACGTTATGTGACGCTTATTGCAAATTCTGTTTTTGACAATATTCTGCATTTTTTTCGGTGTATATAATTGATGTTGAATGCATATAAGCTTTGATTTAGCGCTACAACACCACTAAAAATGATTTTTCAAATAACAACAATTGTCTTTTTCTACTTCTTGTCTAAAAATTTGATTTAAATTTTCTAAATTTTTCATCTTAGTCATTGGAAAAAAATATAAAGTAAAAGTTTGACTTTTTTTGATTGCAAAGAAACTTTTTTAGATGTGAAGTGTTTCAAAACTTCGTAAATTGTTGTGTAAAAGTATTATCTGTAAAGTAATTCTGAGAAAAAAAATAGTCTGCAGTTTCACACAAATTTTTTCAAATTGTAATAAACGTTACATTTGTTTGAATCACTTCAATAAAGTTTTACTCCAAATTGCAAAATTTTTCAATGTTATATTTAAAAACTTTAACTTTTATTTCAAATAATTTTGTTATTTTATTTCTGTAATTTTTTAAAAATAAGCAAATTTGAAAATACAAAATATTTTAACCACAGGTTTGAATTTTTATTTCAGAGTTAAATTTGAAGAGGCAATGTGCTTTTGTTTTGATCTAATTCTGAAATAGATATTTCTATGATGAAGTGGAATGCATAGAATAAGTAATATTGTACTCGAATTCTTGCTCAGCAGTGAAATTCGGACTTTGATTAAGATAAATTTGTTATAGCTAACCACAGACTATTTTTTCTTTTCAGACTATCAAACAGACTTTAAGAAATAAGAAAGTGCAGATATACTTTGCATTGTTTTTGAAATGAAACTGAAAGTACGAATTAAATATTTAATCCTTCGGAGGGAAGAATTTATGGAACAAAAAATTTCTGATCGCAAAAAAGATTTTGTTTTAAATAGTCATTTATAATGATTTTAAAAACAATGATATGAAAGTAAAAACAGATTGAGCTGTAGAGTTCTTTTCAGCGGAGTTACTTTATGGAGGGGTTTAAATTTCTGGTATATATTGAATCAGTAGCAAAAAATGATTGGTGTGAAAAATTTCGGAAATATGAAAGATGTATGTAGTAGTAAATCTAAGAGTAAGCAAATTTGTTCAGTTCATGGAATAAGTTAATGGTTATCATTTACTCGAAGGAAATTATCAATCGTAGAGTGCTTTTTTGAACATCTCATTCGCTCAAATGAGAAGACTGTTAAAATTTGACACTGACATTACTGCTAGTAGAAGAACGAAGTGGTGGACATGGTCGAAATATTTATCTTTTCTATTGATAATAAAAGAATAATAGTAATTGATTTGGAAGCAAAATCAGTTGTTTTTTTGGAGGAAACAAGTGATGAAATATTCTTATCACCAATTTTATTTTACTTTTCATGTTTTACTTCACTTTGATTTTTATATTTTGCTTTTGAAATCATTTCTGATCAAATTAAGGGTCTGTTTTTGTGAGAAATTCTAATTTTTGGCTCTTGGAATCATTGAGGCCATAAGATTGTTGCTTCAGTTCATACAACTTAATTATAATTATTCAATGAAACACGTTAGCAAAATATTTTACCTTTCATTTTTTTCTTAGTGAAATGTAATGTGAAATTAAAGTTTTAGTTAGTATCGAGAGTAAAACTCAACAAAAAATTCAAAAAATCGATAATATAGGTGACTTTTGCGTAACTTAGCAAAACATTTTAAGAAGCTGCCAATTAGCAACAAGTACTTTTTTTATATTTCTAACTTGCTTTCATCAACTATTCCTCTTTCCAAATTCTTTTTCTTTGGGAATGTTAGTTGCAAAAATAAAAATAAAAACAAAATTACTGCAAATTTGTTACAAAAAACGTAGCAACATTATTGTAATTATGAAAATTAATAACTAATCGTTTGCTTCAAACGAAAGCAGGTTTCTTAATCAAAACTTCCTGAAGCTTAGTTTTCATCTTTTTGTTAACCTCTACTGTCAAAACTCGAATGCTATCAAATGATTCTAAATAAAACACATACCTGTCTTTTTATAAATTCATTTCTATAATAGAATATTTCATCTTTAATTGGCGTAACTTGACAAACAAAAGTTGATTTATTTTTTGCAATGAAAATTAAACGATTTTTTCGCTGAGGAGATTGCCGAATGAATTAATTATTATTTTAAAGATGAAAGTGGTTTTGTATTCATTCAAAATTAAAAGTAAGAGGAATGAAGTTCGGTTAATAAGAAAGCAATGATAATTGGTAGAGTGCTTCTAATCTTATCACAATATGGTGTTAACTTGTCTGAGTTATGAATTGGATGATAACTTATCAGCATTACAAATTGTTTATGTTAAAAATGCTTCAAAGCAGATTGGTGATCATGAATAATTTTGCTTCCAATGATGGGGCTATCCGATCATACTTAAAATTATGTCGATTAAGTGATTATCCGGATTTATAACGACTTGCAACTATTTGAAATTGCTTGAAATTAACAAAATTCTTGACTTTCTCTGGAAGTGTTAAACAATATTTTCAAATGAATGCAGTCTTATGAAAATCTTAAGTCGCATTTGTAACTCATGTTACAAATAATATGCAAAAAATAACAAAACTTATCAAATTCAAAGTTTCTAGCCAAGAACAGATTCTAGAACAGTTTGCATATTTCCGATCTTTTTTTAATGGCATGGACTTACAGTAGGTGCCATCATTATGTATTCATTACAAGTTTTCATGGCTCTCGCAAGACACCTCATTTTGATGGTTAATTCAGGCAAAATTGATCGTTGACAAACGATTATTTTCTCAACAGTTTAATTCTCATTTCTAATTTTTTTAGGTGGGTTTTGATGGAATGTATGTATATCTTTTGATTTTTTTTTCTTGTCCGAAAAATTTTTCATGTGAAAATGACATTGGCTATGATAGAAAAGGTGTTCACAATCGTGTTCAATTAGTTATACAGCTTGAATACTGTCATAATTTTGAAAGGACAAGTTTGTTTTCATTAAGAAGGATAAAAACGTGCATACCCACCTATATATATTTCGAACACAAATGAATACTTTTATCCACATGTATGATGCGTTTGCTTGTCTATATTTTTATGTGTCTATTTAAGCACTTCTAAGGGACACCATCTGGCATATCACATGCACTCACAAATATTACGTAGGATAAATACATGTATGCGAAAAATTTAATACTGCAGAGAATATATTACTGTTGACGTAAATAAATTTACGAAATTTGAACTCTTTGTCCATATAGCATAATTAGTTAGGTGGAGCAGATTATAAAATTGCTTACTAATTTTCGTATCAAGCATTATTAGAAACATTCGGGCTTAAATATGTACATGTGAGTACTTGTAAGTCAAAAAAGACTGCAGCGCTTTGACAAGAAATCTTTGCATCCAAGTAAATATTTTCCGATAAATTTCTATTCATTATGACTATTTACGTCACAATATTCACTTAAAATTATCTTATTTTTCTAGCATATAAAGTAAATATTTGCTTCATATTGTTTGGCAAGCATTGCATTCAAACTACGTCATAAGTACGAGATAATGTCCGTAACTGGAAACAACAATTTTTACGTAATTGTCAGTTTATTTCATTTCTGTTTTACAGTGTCAGAGTTGAAGAGATAGGAATTGCGTCTAACACGTACACACGTATAGTATTTTAAAGTGAATGATGTAGTAAAGTATTTGGGACAAAAATTAAGTTTTAAGATTAATGATTTCTGATTGATTGTCATTACCGCCTTTAGTAATCGAATAATTGAATTCCTTCAACTACACTGGATTTCTCACCTAATATTTATATCAATTTTATGCTCAGTAGCTTTCACTTGATTTAGAAAGACTAGTCTTTGTAGACATTGAATTCATATTTATTGATAACCAAAAATTCCTAATTTCGCTGCTGAAATTATCGTAGTTACTGTTGTAAATTTGATTATTGTTTGTCTTATTGTAGTGTTGTTGAATTGTTAAAAAAAGCAATGACTCCGCCTACGTGGGAATGTTTCCAGACTAACTTTTTGCAGAGTCCCCGAAAATGGTGTAAGAAAAAGTTCTGGTAAACTAAAAGTGGCCACTAAATAGAGGTACAGACTAGTTTAGTATAGTCTAGCTGATTGACATGCGTCCAAGGCTAGCAAAGCTTTCAAGAATAGTTATAGAAGAATAGCTTAAGGCATGTATGTACATTTGTGCCTATTGCGTTTTGGCAACATTTATTTATCCTATTTAGCTTCCATTTTTGTCTCTTTCGAGAGTTAATATAGTAGTCTACTTTTTTAAAGGAATCTCGAGCTTTTTTCTGCAGATGACATCATTGAAATTAAGTAAAAAATGACGAAAAAAAGCTCAGTGATTTTGTAGATACTGGCATAAAATATCATAATTTATGAAGAAAATTTTTATTCAATACAAAATTTATCTTAAATATTTGTAATAATTGTTAAAAAGAAAGCAAAAGATATAGCTGATTTAGTTTGTGTAAGATCTCCTAAAATTTCGCTCTGTGTAGTATTATTTTTGTTTTCATTGAAATCGTTCAGGAAAAAAATAAGTATAAAAGTACTAAGTTGTAATTTCTTCTGAATAAGTTGAAATTTAATCTAGACTTACGTCCTATCACGCTATTTTTGCTTTATTACAACTACTACATAAAACTTAAATTCTTTGAATTTCATTCAATTACTCTCTATAAATACTACCAAATTTTCAAATTCAATTCTCAGTATCAGAAATTAATCTGATTTGAATAACTTAATTTTTAATTTCAAGATTTATTATTTATTGTTATTATTTCCTATCATTTTTCTGTTTACGACTATAATTGGTTGCCAATATCAATTAAGATAAAAAGAATGACAAATAATTCTTGCAAGAATTTTTGAAAGGCTTAGATTATCAAAGTTAACTTTACTTCGATTGTTAAATTTGTCATTTTGTTTTTAATTCATTAAATTTTTATTTTTCGTTGAAGCAGTTATGGTCGTAAGTTGACATTATAGCACACAAGCACACCCACAAGACTCAAACATACTTCATTACACACCCACACAATCACTCAAATGTGCAGTTAAAAAAATGGAATTTGTTTACTTTTGTTCGTTTTTGAGATTGTTGCTTATTTTTATGTGAACCCTTACAATAAATTATTTAATCACGAAATTTCAATTGAAATACCACTACATGATGATTTTTTAGTCATGTAATAATTATTGTTTATTATTGCTATTATTATTGGTACTGATAATATTTACAATATTGTGCAGATGGAAAGTAAGATATTTACAGTATTGTGCAGATGGAAAGTAAGGAATTTTAGTAATAATAATAATAACAGTGATAATAATAAATAACCAGTATTTAAAATGATACCAATATAGATGATAAATTTAAATGATAAATAATAAATGATTGTTTTTACTAATTGTTGTCGTTATCATTGTTTATTGATAATAATAATGAAGTGATAAAGTGATAATAATATTATTATTATTAATTTTCATTTTTTCACCATTTTTAATTATTATCGTCTTCTGTTATTATTGTTGTTTTTAACTATTATAATTTATTATAATTCTTATCAGTGCATATCACTGATTCATTTGCTATTAAAAATTAATAATTACTGCTACTATCTTTGATATTAATTATTCCCAAAATTATATAGATTAAAAATGCAGAATTTTCATTCATGTAGAAGATAAGAGTGTTGAAAAAAAATGATAAAAAAGTTTTTCAAATTTAATTTTCATCTAATACATACGAATAACCTTTTGACATTATTGTTTTTAGCAGAAATCACCCATTCTTTGTTTCTTTGATTTTTCTTCAGTTTTTGCGTGGAATGTAAACAATCACTATTAAATCATCAAGTTTTCAAAAATTTTGACTCATCAAACTTCTTGGTTTTTTTGCTAATTATCTTTGTCAATCTGTTTATTTTGTAAAGCTTTTCACTGAAAATTACTGGAAATATATCGAGGAAATTCGCTGAACATTGCTTCTTTTACTTTTTATTCTTGCAATTAAATTACTGTTCACTATGAGTAATTGTCTTGCGAGTGAATGATTCTGATTAATTTTTACTTTGAAAAAATAAATATGTTAAATTGAAATTTAATATTTCAAAAACACTAGTCTATTGCCACTTGTTATGGTAGTTATCGGAATATTGTTTAAGAGGCCGAATGCTTTACTAAATGGTGTTCATTAGTCGGTTCATATTGGATAGATTTTTAATATTATTATGCTTTTTACTTTGAAGAAATACTTATTTGTAATCAGTTTTAAATGTTTATTTATTATTATTCCGAAATTTACTAATCATTTATGACCGATTGTTTGGAGTTCGAATTTTGATAAAATCTATGTAATAAAAATTGATCGCAACAGATCGCGCGATGAATAGCACTCATTTATCATTATTGGTTAGTATTAGCACAGATTACCGTTTATTAGCGCTGGCATTAGTATATATTTCCGGTTCTAATCTCAAATTTTGAGTACAGAAAAATCAATATTTAGATGATTCATTACATATCAGACATTCTGATATTAATTAAATTTCAATTTAATAGATACTATCAGTTAAAAATGCGATGGCAAGAACCACAGATATGCTGATTTTTGTAATTTGATGTGGTAATTCGTATTTTAAAGCTTTTTTTTAAAAAAAAATTGTAAACATTATTTCATCTCACTTCTCGCTTTTGAAAAGCAGCCATATATACACAACAATGTTACATAACATTTTATGCTATATATTTTATTATCAAATAATTCAAACGGGTTATTAATTTAAATTTAACAATCTTAATATTTTATGAAAAGTTCCCGTTCTTATATTACATTAAAACTTTCCCAGAAAAAATGATTTCATTCAAATTAATGTGATTTAAAAAAAACAATTTTTACAAAAAACAAACTTAGATTTGCTCATAATTGTCTTTCATTGCTTGTGAAATTACCATCATAGATAAAATTCACACTAATAATCACACTGATATTATTAGTAATAATTACAGTGTTGTAATTGCAATATTAGTGAATAGAAAATAGCTATTATAATTTTTATTAATAGTAATAACGAAAATAGTATTAATAGTACCTGGAAAATGCAGAAAGAACGAGAAATTTATCAATTAAGAAAAGGATAAAAATTTTGAGAAACAAAATTCCAATAAGAATTTGAATGAAAATTATTGGATATTATTTTTGTGACAGAAAAAAAAGTCTATGGAATTTGGTATGAGTGAGCGCCTTTCCCGACCCTTTATTAATATTCATGTTTTTGCTGTGATTTTTGTTGATAGCGAAAGGAAAGACGTAAATTTCATTGGTACTTGTATTTAGAGGTTTCATATAAGTTTTGTTAAATTAAAGTAGCAAAAAATTATTTGTGAAAATCAAAAGTTATTGAAGAAATGTGATATGTAGTGAAATACTTTATAATTTTCATTTTTAAATATATAGCTTTTAATCATTTTAACACTGCCAAATACAAGTATTACATACTTTTAATATAACAGTTTTATTTATTTAAATAAGGAAATAAATAAAATATGTTACTCAAAAAAAAAGAAAACAATGGTACTAAAAGAATCAATAAAAGTCGAGAAAGATACCGGAAATTATCTCTTGAATAGTAATTTTGTTAAGCAATTAATCCGCTTCACGCAAATTATCGATACTATCAAGTACTAACGTTTAAGTTCAACTCGAAGTAAACTTAGCATGGGTTTTGAACTAAAGTTATTTAGCGAAATACCCGTTCTGGTTTCCTTAACTTTCTAGCAGTTTAAAACTGACATTTAGTCATAGTTTTTTAAGCATATTTTTAAAAGGTATTCATATTTCAATCAAAAATTTGCACGATTTTACCTTAAAACTTGATCCAATTATTGAAGTTCTAAGAGTGGATGAAATTCAAGAATCATAATCAGTTATTGGTTACGTGCGATGTACTACTAAATGATTGAATGTTAACGATCAATTTCTAAGCGTGACTGTCACTAATTATGATTATCATTAATTATGACTGATATTTAATTTTATTTATTTGTAAAGTTCCAAGCTATTGAACTTCACAAATAAATAAAATAATAGTTATAATAGCTTTTATAGAAAGTTAGTAAAAGCAATTTGGCTGTGTTACAAAACGTTTTCTTCATGAAATGTCCTTATAATTGCTATTTTTCTTATTTCACAGTTTAAATAAGAGATGTAAGTTGGTGCTAATGCATTTTATCATTTAACTAGTTTGATTTGATTGTTTATTTCCATTATTTTTTATTTCGTTTAGTTTGATAATTTGTTAAACCACAAAATTTTTCGAGTTAGTCAATTTCATCTTAAAAATTGATTAATTACTTATTCACATTCCAATAATTAGCACTGATATAATTCAAAAGCCTAACAGGAATTATTGCAAATTTAGCCAAAATTTATTTATTTGAAATAAACTAATTACTTTAATAGATATGCCAGAAGCCAATTTTAATTGCGTAGTTCTTTGTATTATTATGAAAGTACAGCATTATTAGTTCAATATTTTTTGTTGTTATAACAAAATTATTAGAACAAACGAATTTTTGGTATGAATGTTTTTAACATATTGATGTTTCTAATAATTATTAAAATTAAAAAGTTGTTAACTGTAAACGAAAATCCTAAAATTTGGAAAAGTAAAAGTCAAAATAGATCAAGTTTAATAACAGTGAAACTGAATTTGTTGTTTCAAAAAAATTTTTCGATAGTATAAGCAAGATAATTTTCGCATTATTTGTTACTTGATACAAAAATTGTTTGTTTTTTGAATCCAAAAATTAGCAAAATATAAAATATAAAAGTTTTGATTATTTTGAAAAAACTGATTTCAAACATAAATTTAAGCACTTTAGTTTTTTTTAATTTAAATTATACGTTTAAAATGATTTATTATAAATATTATAAGTAATTACATGAATATAAATAAATAAAGATATACATATATTTATATATATCTATATAAAATCACTGTTACAATTTTTATTTGAGAACAGCCATTCTTTTGCTATAAATATTGTAGTCGTTATGATTCACTGAAGTTTTTAATTTGCCTTTCTATTTACATTTGAATTTCTTATTTTCCAGGTTTATAAGTAAAGGTTGTAAACAATTTTTACCATTTTTAAATTACTCGAAATTTACATTCCTGCCAATTCTGTCTTTTTTGTTTATTTACGAAAAGTTTTGTAAATTTTTATGGTTTTTTCGCGATTGCTAGAAAGATTTCACTTAACGTTAAATTACAATTTGTCATTTCGTTTGTTTATTCAATATTCATGTAAAGTGGCGTAAGAATTCATTTACTTCACAAATATCATCAGTTCTTCAATTTTAAACGTAAAAAAACTTAAGTAAGATTGCTAACTCAGTTGGATCGTATCATTTCTAGATCAATTTGGTAATTAATATCACTTACGAAAAGTGTTTCTTTAATTTTTCCTTTTATTTTAATATTTTAATGTTATTTTTCATTGCAGAGGAATAAATAATTCTGCCTCAGATGAATATTAAACTATTAGCTCGAATTGTATTATAAGTATGAAAAAAATGATACTTTGTTTAATTTCAAGCAGAATTTAAAAGTGATTGATGTCAACATTTCATGTTAATCTGAAATTTTTGTTCGTTGATTTGTGTGCAAGATGACTTTCCTGCTCATATATTAACATAAATATTTGTCGTTTTTGATTTATCCTCAAATGTTATTATAATTGTAATAATGATCATTCTTGAGCTTCAACATTCGTCTTCCTTAACTAACTTGAGAAATTGTTCTCTTATGCTGGAGAAAGTCTGTTGTGTCAGGTGTTCTTCCGGTTGGATTTTAGTTCTTGGAGAAAATCGCAGTTTTTCTTCATAACCATCTTCTAGAACTTGAAAAGTTGACATCTATTGAAGAACCAGCAAAATTTTCCATAAATAAGAAACCTCAAGAAAAATTTAAAAACTTCGAAAATTAAAGATTTCTTGTTAACTTTAGACTTTTGAAGCATTGATTTCATGAAAGAATTTGATAAATAACGACTGCTGAGATTTCTGAATTTGCATAAAATGTATGTGAAATTCTAAGCTACCTTAAATTTGATAAAAAATTTTTTCAAGCACTCTTAAATAGAGCAATCATTTTAGCATATGATAAGAGTGATAAATAAGAAATTGATTTTATAGCGTTGTAAGTCTGATAATTAATTCTAATTGTGGAATTCAGTGCTTAACAAAGTGTTGACAGGAGTACTGATAGTAGTTCCGTTATCATTTTAAATTTTATCGTTTTGGGAGACATATTTCGAAGATAAATTACATAGCTAAACACTGTACATCCACTGTCAACCTTTAATACCTCACATAAATAAAACAGCATCTTCAGTAGATAGATAAAATCAAATATAAAATTAATTTTGATTTACAATAGTTGGTTGATTCACTCAGTTGTCATTCAATACTAGGATATGATTATCAGTCTGTATAAGTTGTTAGCAGCTGAAATTATATGAATCTGAAGAGTTTTATAACTTTTATTTATTAATTTAATTCTTTTACCAAATTACTTCATTTGAACTTTTGAAATTAACCAAATTAAATGAACGCTACAATATAACCAAGAAACTTTTTATTTTATACTGCAGTTGATTCTTTTAATTTGCGTCTATCACTTATTAACTTTTGAAGAATAAAGAAATAGGAGAGATAGAATTAGGAGTTAGTATTATCAGTAGACCTAAAATTGCATAAGTAAATAGAATTTTTGCAAATTTGATCAAGAAAACCTGTAATTTTATAGGCTGATTACATGTAAACAGATTCATCACTGAAAAAAATTTGAATGAGTTTATTTATGTCAATTTAAGACACATTTTAGATTATTTATCCAAATTTTTCTTCAAATAGTAAACTGTAAGATTTATTTCATTTTGAAATGGTTTATACATATTACGCATTAATTTGGATACTCCAGAAATTATTTAAATATTGGGATTCATTACTCCAGCTGAAATTTAGTATATCTTATTTTTTAGTGACATTTATGGATTTTGCCGTCATTCATATTTGTGAAATCTGAATTCCATTTCATGAATATGAGTTTTGAAAGAAATAATTTTTTTATTAACCAAGCTAATATTTTTACCAGATGTTCAGTATTACTGTTGAATTCAGATTAATTGTGATGATATGAAATAAGTTATTGCCAATTAATAGGGAGATTAATAGATTAAATATTCATTCTACAAAATATGATAATCTACAGAAATGCGCAATTATATGCAAAAAATAATTTTATTTTGTCACACTGAATCGAAAATGATTATATTAAATAATATAAATATGAAATTGAGATTCTGATGCTAACTACTTGACTTGGTATATGGCATAAATTCGAAAACTTGTGCTATTTGCATTCAGATTTCGAATTGATCATTCATAGAAATGATAGGAACATAAGTTTCTAAGTATATAATGAAGATTTTCTTCTTTCAAATCTTTGATATTTATACTAATTTTTTGGAAAATAAAATATTTGTCCTGTACTTAAAAACTTTTTCAATGTTTGTTGAGTACTTTAAAGATTTGCATAATTTTCCAATTTTTTAGTCTTATTGATATTTGTTTCAGAACACTGTAATCCAAAACTATGGCTGCATACTGTGACTACCTATTCAAGAATTGTTGATCAGCATCTCGACAATTTTCAAGTTATTATCTTAATGGAAACCTAAAGATATTTCGAGTTTGTTTCTCAGCCAAAATTAAGCATGGTACTATGAAAATAATCATTTCGTGTAATACTGAAAAATAAAGTGTATTGGATTAATCGTTCTGAAAGTTTATTAGTTTGCTTATTCTGGTTCGTGTTTTATTTTTTAACTGTATTTCAGAATTTAATCATCGTTTATTTAGCAATCACGTACTCTCCTTAAGGTATTGTTACAAGATGAGTGAAAATTCTTTACATGGACACACCTATTTGGTTAGTTATATACAATTCTTGTTTGTGAATAAATTATACTGTTAAGTTTTGTAAGATAATTAAAAAATGAATTCAAGTATTTTAATTTGCAAAAAAATTTACTAATTTATAAATAATTAGTTATTTTCATTGTATTACTGTTTTGTTGCATTTGAAAGCAATCTTGTCTACAATATAACTTTTTAAATAGACAATGTTTTTTAAACTTATTAAATTGCCTTTAATTTAGCTACAGTAACGCAGTAATCACTGTCAGTAACGATAATGAACAAATTGTGCTTATATATTTGTAAGATATTTTGATCTACACTAATAATGGTAATAATAAATAGTTGATAACATGAACTGCTGAATGACGTAATTTTGAACTGATGAAAATGCACTTGTGTTTGCCACTGCCAAGTTTATGATATCATTTTTTAATAAGTAGTTCCTTGTCATACCACAATGCTTGTATATTTTTTGATTACCATGTATTGTAATGGCAATTTTTAGTAATAATAGTGTTGTTTGTCGATCATACTAATAGTGGTAAAAATTATTACGTTTTCGATTGCAGCTTAATACTAAGCTAGTAATCATTATCTTGATTATTTCTCTGCAAAGCTTTAAAATGAACAGATTTGTATGATGAATTATGTGAAGCCATTTAGCAGCACACCATTATTTCCAGTTGTCAGATGATGATTTGTTTTTACAAAAAAACGTAGTTCGAAACCATTTCGCCTTAGAAACGTCTACTAGGTAAAATGTATGAACGTAAAAGGGTGTAGAACTTATGAACATCAATGATGAATTTAATCTTTGAAGTGTTGTAGCATTACAAGTTTATATTACTATAATTATTTCAGCTCACATGTACTTCAGAGTTTAACAAATACTCAATAGCAAACAAAATAGTTTCTGTACACAAAGTAGCAATGTGACGTAAATCACTCCATTTTGTGTCTGATTTTCAATTTGATTTCTGTTAGATTATTGTAATAGCAATTTAAATTTACTAAGAAACTCATAATTTTTAAAAATTGAATTTTTTCAAATATGAATTACTTTCAAATATAGTTCTCAGAATTGATTTCCGACAGATCATTTCCTTTACTCTGCCAATTTCTTGTTTTATGTTTTAAAACAAATTATCTTATGTTGTAATATATTAGTTATGTGATTTGTTAAAACATCTCTGTACAACTTTTTACTGCTATGTTTTATTTGCTCTTTACTAATTTGTTTTTGTTTCTTAGATATAAAGCATGAAGTAGAATAGTTTTTTAGATGATTTAGGTTTTAACACTATTTTGTACATAAACTATTTTGTTTGCTAGTGATCTTTTTTGTATTTTAAGTTAATGTAAGGTGTCATGGTTTTTAGATATGATATTTATTATTTATGGAAATGACGTCTGTAATTATGTTTTTGTTTATTTTTGTCAAAAAATGGCAAATAAATTTTTTTTATTGTTTACTAAAAAATTGCTATGCGTGTAAACCGTCCCGACCACCTGCTGTTCATACTGTTATTAGTAAGACAGTAAGTAATAAAAATAATTCCAGCTGTGTAAACAAATTTTTTGGATATATATATTTTTGTCGTGAACTTAAGCCTCTCAAGTGATTAATATTCCACTAGCAATGGTTACTTTATTATTAGCCTCATCAAACTTTAATAATTTCATTATTTGAGAATTAGCTATCCTTATTGTTTCTCGATACATAACCAGTTATATTGTGCTAAAGTTATTGTTACATATAAAGAATATTGTTGTCACTAAATTGAATTATTTACATCAACGGTTTACAGATTTAATGAAACTCTCTTAGCAGTAATTGCTGTTTATGGCTTTATATTTTATATTAAACTGATAGAATTATTTAGCATTGATCATTTATTGTTATTAATACTAGGACTATTATTATACTTGGCTATGATTCATGATCATGGCATTTATGATGATTAATTATTATTTACTAGTAATATGATGACTTTCCCTTTCCACTTATATTGACTCATCATCTCAAATTTTTGAAAGTTTACATTTTCCGCCGTGTTTAAACTCTCAAAATTCGTTAAAGGATTGAATGAATCAGCGCGGAATTTGTCTCATTTTCAATGATGTCTGGGAAGAAAAAGTGGGGTGAATAATTCTAAAAAAAATAGACATTGTTATTGCTACTAATAATTTGATTCTAATATTTTTAATTCTTCAGTTGAAAAGAAATGGAGTGATAAGTAAATGAAATAAAGTAAAAGAAAAATGTCGTCAAAGTATTTGTTATTATTACTTTATTCATCAAAATGACAAAAAGTGGTACGAAAAATGAAAAATTTCTTAAAATTTAATGCAAAATTAGGTATTTATTCTTTTTTTAGCACTTATTATTTTTGATGGTATTGTTACTGATATTTTTATTATCATTATCGTTATTAACATTATTTACACATACTGCAGTTTTTATAATTATTACCATAACTAAATCATTACAACTTTTCATTCACCACAATTTTTAACACATTATTATTGTTATTATTATTATTATTATTATTTTTCTTTCTGTTACACTCTTATAAATTGCATGTTATTATTTGTCATAATTCATTATAAGACAGGATATTTTCAATTACTATGTATTAAAAGTTGTTTTACACCTAATATATTTTAGTTCCTGAAAAAAGTTCTTGAGTGTATTTCGATGTATCATTGTTTGAATATTTTTATTCGCCATTTTTCAAACTATTTTGAAAGCAACTATTTTCATTTTGAAATTAATTTTGGTATAATTTAATACATATTCAATTGAAGTTTTTTGTTTATCACTTTTTACAATATTTTATAAATTGATACTGATAACGTAGAGCTGAAATATTTTGCATTCAAGTGGATCATGGAAATTAGTTCAAATTAAAAAATTATTGCTTCAGTCATTTAATTTACAGTACATGTTAAAGGTCACAGACCTTAAAGGCGTTCGACTTTTAATCATAATAAAAATTATGAAGGGTAGAACCTGATCATCTGTTTCGAAAGAATAAATCTCACAAAATTTACAGATTGACATTAATCCTTTTGTTGACTTACTTTTATTGTTATCTTGGTAATAAACAAAAAATAGAAAATACTCTCTAAAGTTGTATAATGAACTCTATTACATGCTTTTTTCCATAATCGCGACATCATTTTCACCTTTGTAATGGACGTTCATTTACACCTGTAATAGCTATTTCAAGATAATTACTTAAATATTTCTGTTTCCAAACCTTTTGCTATTTATTTACTTTTCTTCAAGTTTTTATAGCGTGATCAGAGCTCTTATTCAAGTGGCAATCTGTTGGTACTATCTATATTCTTTAAATAATTTATTTTATTTAACAAAATTTCTAATTTTCAAATAAATAATTCATCATTTATTTTGAATTTTCTATGCAAATTTTGGTCTCATCACTGAAGTTATTTAGTATTATTACTTTGATAGTTTTATTAAAATAATAATATTAAAAGTATTATTTCGTCCTATGAATTTCGAATTTGATTGTGAAAAATGTATGACTGTATCGTGAATCTATCTTACAGATAGAACAAGGTAAAGTTAAACCTGAATACGAAATTTTTTACGAAACGTTCTGATCATTTACGTCATATTTGCAGATGTTTCATGCTTTATTATGAATCCAGAAAAGTATTTACCAATTTATTTGTAACTTTTTGATTTTTTTTCAGTATTTGGTTTAAATTTTCTTCAAACTAGTTTTTTGTCCACTTTATTCCATTCGCTTGCATGCAACATCAACTTAAAGTTAATCTGATATAACATAGGAATCAAATAAGTTTGTAATAAAAATTGAATTTCGGAGTCTAAAAATTATCTATATTTAATAATATTGTGTTGAAATTAATTTTTTTGTTGCTAATTTGAAGCTTAAAAAACACTGCTTTAAAATAATTTAAAATCTGATGCAGGTTTTGTTTAAGCAATCAAATCTTTGGTGAAAATCGAATCTTTGAGTTTGTTTTCCAAGCATAATTGAGATACAGTTTTATTATGTATAGCTAATTCATTGATTCGAACTTTGATAAGATGGTATTAAATTTGAAAATGCTTTAAATTGTTCGGAAGTGACTAATAGTTCGAAGTTCAACAAAAAAGTTATCATAATCAAATTAATCACATTTTTCCTGTTTTGTTGCAAAGAATTTGATTACAATATTGAGAGTGTTTAGAATTCAAAGTATTTGATCGCCATCGTTGATGTCTTTCTCATTTTTGTATTTCAAGTATAATCAAATATTTGAATTTTGTTATCATTCAAACCCACATTCTGTTTATTTAATTACATTTGATTGTTTACTTTTGTTATACTATTCGTCTTCATTGAAAATTACTCAGATTCTTTTTATTCCTTAATTTATGAAACTAATTGGTCGTTCTGAGCATTTTATAGGAAATTAATGTAAGAACTTAATTAAAAAGACTTTAAAATTTTTTTTCATTATTAAATATTCCAATTCAATTTGGATGTGGAAAAAATGTCAAAGCGAAACTTAGAGAAATTAAATAATTAATTAGTATGAATTTCAAGGATTAAACTTTTATCAGAGCAAACAATACTATTTGCGGCTTTGGTGAAAGTTTGCAGTTGTATAATTATTGTACGAAAAAATAAAGCTATAAGAATTTGCATGAATAAATGAAAAAAATATTTCGGCAGCTATAATTATAATTTATGGTTTTTGTAGTTAATAATATCTCTTATAGATTCTCTATTAAAGTTTTGTAAAGTAATTGTTAAGTGCTAAATAGAATAATTTTTAATTTTGTCGTTAATGTTTTAGAAAATAATGAACACTGTTGTAAGATATGTCTATTGATTATACTGGAGTTTTTTGAACCATTTAAATAAGCGTTCAGTATTTAGAGTGCAAATGTTATTTATTGAATGCTAGTTAATTGACTAAACTGCTGGCGCAAATTTTGTGGTATTGAAATCGAAGAGGTTGAATATTTAATGCCTAGCATTTTGTGTCTCTTAATGCTTAGTCTAAAATTGACAAGGGCATTCTTATAAGTATGCACTAAAAATTCAAATTTCATTAAAATTTTTTTCATTTTAAATCTTGTTGCAAATGGACCATTTTCATTTTTAGGATGCTATTGCAAGTAAAATAAATAATATGCTAATTAGAATAATCCGATTTTTGCCAAATCTTCCTGCAATTCATCGTTACAAAACCTCTGGTTTGAATGAATTTGTTCTAGTAAACAAATTAAAAATTAGATATCTTGCAAAGGCAGTTTTCGAGGATGTTGCCCTTTTCCGAAATTTTACTAAACATTTTTAAATTTCATAAAGTAGTCGAATAGAGAATAGAGTATGTATTTATAATTAAACTGACCAAACAGAATTTGCAACAATATTTACTATTGATATTTATAGAATTGACGTGTATTAATTGTAGACTGAACTCTAAATTAATATGCTAAGATAAGTTTGATATACCGGTTCGTTCAATTTTTCGTCTAATATTCGTGCTATAGATTCGAACTAAATTATTTAAAATTCTTGTACTTGATATTACAATCTCAAAGTAACACTATATTGGATTTAATGAATTGTAGTTAGAAAATTATACAAAATTCGAAGGAAATCTTCAAAGTGATACAATTCAATTTCATATTTTAGTTTTTGAACGGTTGAAGTATTTACCTTTATTGGTATTTCTTATAATTTCCTGATGATTAATATGTTTCATAAACATGCAAAATACTTTTTTGTCCACTGTTTACTGGTAATAATTCCAACTTTTTCGAAATCACTTTTCTCATTTGAATATTTATTGTTATTTTCAGCAATTTTGTATAAAAAATACTGAGTATCTCTTCGTTTTATAATTGTGTTTCTAGTTTGAAAATAGAATTAATTTTATTATTAAATGTCATAAAAATTTCATGTTTTTTCATAACTTCAAAGGAAACTTCTTTACAATTTTCCATACCGAAAATTTTTACTGATCTGTTCGAATGATTAATCAGATAAAAATTGTCATTCAATTTGTGCAGGATTTGCTCATAAATATTTATTAAATTTTGCTTCTTGGTTTAAAATGACCTCAAATGCAAATTATTCATCTAATTTATTATCATACAAATAAGCTTATTCAAATTTCGTCCATTACCAGTTTTACATGTTCTAAATCAGTGATATCAAGTTCTGAAAATTATTGTCTTTTTTGATGACCACGATAAATTTATTCGCGTCAATAATTAAAAGCTAATTTAATCTCTGTAATTTTACTTAAATGGCATTACTTTGCAAAAATTTATTTGCAGTAAACGTATATTACAGCGATTTCTTGTAGCGTAAAAATTGAGTGGATATGTGAAATATCATTTTATTACATAACTTATTTGTAATCATGATAAGCGAAATTGGCATAAAACTCTGTTTTATTCTTTATAATTGTAAAATGAAAAAGAAACTGATGTTCATTATCAAAAATCAGTTAGTTATTTGTTGCTGAAAATCAAGCTTTTATTTCACTTTTATGGATTCAAATAAGTGAGTGTACTCGAGCTGAATTAATGTAATGGTATTGTGTAGCAATTCATAATGGTAATAATTTATTATAGCAGAATTCAAGCTTAAATCTACTTAGAATTAATTTTTCAAGCATCCTGGAATAGCGAAGTTGAGAAGTTTAGAATTAACATAATTGAGTATTTAATATAATAGAGTTTGTATCAGCTGAAATCCAAGTTTGTATTAGCTATTTATATATTTGATCAAAGTAACTCAATCTTAATCAGCCAAAACATCATCCGTTTTATGAATATGGTTCAGATTTAATTCAGAATTAGTTGGAGTTAGCACAAAATATTAGTTCTGCGATGTTGTCACATTCTGCATTATTTGAGCAATTTTATAACTCAAAAAAGAATGCTAATTTCATAAGAATATTTTTGATAATTTAGATGAGAAAGGTAACAAATCTCTCTGATTTAGGATGATTTCATTTATTAAGCCTTGATTAATGAACCATTGAAGAAACATTTTGTCATATTTCATCAGAAAGTTTTATTTCTTTGTCGTAAATCATTGCATTTTTGTAAGCTGAGAAAATTGGCGTTTCGCCCAGCTTTCTCACAAATTTTCACATCTGGTGTATAAATGTATTCTTGATAATAATGATGAAGAAAATATGTTTCAAAGCAAGTCATTTGACTGGTTAACTTTTATGTCTTTGAGGTGAAAAAACTTTTCAAACTGCAAGTAATTTATAATAAGCAGTTTGTTACGGTTTATTATTATTAATCGACCTTTATTAACTTTTTAATTGAAATAATTTATTTAGAATATTTTAATTTTTTGTGCATATTTTATTGGAAAAAAATAGTTCAGTTAAAATGAAATTTTTTTTTTATTCTTTCGATTTCATACCATGAAGAATTAAATTAAGTTTTGTCAAATATATTAATTAATAATTACTGAACTTTCCATTTGATGCATCGATAATGTAAGCAGATATTTAATTCGATAGTAAACTGAAATAACGTGGTATGATGACATGTGAAATATGCATCAATTGTCTACACTTTAGGATGAACTAAATTTGTTGAACTTTTTTTTATCAAAAAAAAAGTGATTAGAACCTTAGAAGCAGCATGCAAAGCTGATGCATATATGATGTAACGTATGATAAAACGTGAAGTAAACAATTTTGCAATCAAAATGGAATAAGAAAGCTGTGCAAAATAATTTATGATAATTTTAAAACACAAGTTTTTTATTCAAAGAAATAATTTTTTTTTTTTAAAGAAGTTTGTACAATAGTTTAAGAAAGTCTTTTGACAGATCTTTGCTACCGATAAGCTTTTTTTCTATTTTAATGGCAAATGACTGGTACTGTATTGCAGTAAAAAAATTAGCCAAATGGCTATGCAAAATAATTTATGGAATAACTTTTGGTCTTAAAAGCTTTGGAATAAAGCAAATTTTCATGATTAGCTAATGATTACTATTTTTGTGCTTATGAAAAAATGACGTTTTATATCATTCACTACATTAGACAAATTTTTTCCATCCTGGCATTTATTGAATTTAGAGAAAATTTTGGAAGCACATATAATACTTGATAGGTAGGTGACATTAAGTTAAAGCGATTTTATGACACAGTTAGTGATTGGATAAGAAAATTAATAATTTTCCGATAAAACGTCAAAAAATATCGGATTATTTTTTTTTCATCCTCTATTTGCTGCTTTTGGAGAAAAAATTGAGACTTAATTTTTGGTGCCTTTTAGAAGGGTTAAAGTTTTGTTACCTGGCGTCCTAAAAAGATTTTTTGCTTGGTGTCATAAATAATTAAAATTCTGGTCAGTGTTTTAAAAAAAGTGACGTTGCTTAATAAGCTTAGGAAAGATAAATATTTTTCATTTAGTGTATTATTTCTAAAAAAAAAGCTTTTCATGCGTCGTTTTTTGAAAACGACTGAAAGTTTATTCTTTTTTATTCATTTTGGTGCCTTCTTCTTCAAAATCAAAAACTTTATGATGTTGGTTGATGTACTGAGTTGATACTAAGACTTCACAAGTGTGACTTTAGTCGCGTAAATATGCCAGAAAATTGAAACTTGACTGAAACAAAAATCATAAAGATCTAATATTTACAAATTTACAAGCTCATTATTTGTGCTTGCAAATTTTTGATCACAAATAATAACTGCAAAAAAAGAAAAGAAATAATAATAAAAGATTTTAATTTCGTATGAAACCATTTTTATTTTTAAATTTAACAGCATCATTGATTGAAAATAAGGATAGACTTTGTAAAAGTTGTTTTAATTTTGAAGAAGAATCTATGGAAGAAATATAGGAGTAATAACGAGGCTGTAAAGGTAGGAATGATTAATTGCATAATTATCAAACAGTTTCATTATTTCATGCACTTACACCGAATTTAACTCTAAACTTAGAAACGATCAATTTTTATGCATTCAGAAATAAATGAGTGACATCAGTATGACTCAGCTGGGTTTATAAAATTGTGAGTGACCGCTCATTTTCGATCTTTAATTGATCAATATCGTATTCATCAGTAAGTACTCTGTGATTAGATTTACTAAATTGTGTGATTAGATTTATAAAATTGATTAATTTTTTCCACAGCAAATTGGCAACTAAAATTACTGTAATTGTCGCATTCTTTCAGTGTAATTTTTTTGTCCTTTTTTTTTCAGAAATTTCTCAAAAATTCTTTTTGCAATGCGGAAAAATCAGTTAATAGTAATGATATTAATTAGCTCAAATATTGTATAACAAAATCTTAATTATACGCATCAAAATTTTTTTGTCTCAATCTTTATTACTCTCGTTTTTGCATGCATTCTTTTATGCAATTTATTCGATAAAAATCACGTAAAAAAGTTTGTGCTGAAAAATGAAAACCGCTTCTTCCAAACAAACTGAGACGATTGCCAATGTCATTTACTTGGTTATTTGTCATTAATATATTTCCCACACTCAACTATTTGCTGTATTTTTCTTAAATTAATTTATATTAATTCAAAATTGAGTAGACAGTGTCTAGAAGCAAAAAATAAAGACTGACATCCGGAAATAGCTTTTATATTTTGCCGTGATAGGCCGGGAGAAATGAGAAAATTTTACCGCCATTGGGTGTGTAAATTTTTTTAGGTAAAAAGATATGAAACTCACTTTGTAAACAGTCCTACTTTTCTTCTTCTCTGTGTCAACTTTTTGATTCGGCTCTTTAGCAGTTCATGGCATTTTTACCAATCTATTAGGCATTCATTGTTCTAACTCATCTTTTTTCTCTTATTTATTTTGTATTCTTTTTGGGATTTCGTTACTCAATCTCTAAAATTTTACTCATTTCTTCTCGTATTATTGAAAAACAATGCTACAAAAGTTTCAATTAAAAGTTTAGACAATAATTTGCATAATATCTTCACTTTGAGAAGTTCTTGGTCAGACATGCAGACAATGAACTTTCTAACACAATCTAAATTTTCTGCTTAATTTCGTTGGCTTTTTAAAGATGTAGACACATTGTACTTTATAGAAATTTGTATATTGATGCTGGCTTATTCATACTTGGCTGCATTGCTTGATTCTTCAACTTGAAGACTGCTAGTTGTTTTCTGGGTTACTTCATTTTATTTAAATGAAGTAATTTTATTTTGAGTAACCCGAAAAGTAAACCCTATTATTTTTTCTTCCTCGAAATTTGTATTCATTATTTAATTACGTTTTTAGGGTAGTTTAATATAAGTTAGAATTTAAATCATTCTTATGATCATTAAGTTATTAATTTAAATTTAGAATTCGAACTATTCGATCATGAATTTTCTTTGCTTAACTTGTACATGCACTACTAAGATTAGTCAAAGTAGAAAAGTTGCATTATTCTTATAATTCATTAACTTATTATTGCATATTCCTTGAACATAATGCATTAAATATATATATGTTTTTTTTTCAATATGTGGCTGAAATTTAGTTATGAATTGAAAACAGTTGATTAATAGGATCACTCTTTTTGTCTATTTTATTTGTCACAGCTTTCTTCCATATCCGAAGAGGTCGAAAACGCTTTATTAGTATTAGTTATTGTCTTAACAAGAAAACCAAAGGAAATGGTCAATCGGTTGTTGCTCTCCAAGAATATCCAAGTCTTTATCAAGTTTAGTTGATTTTGAGCTGGCATCGATCTGTCATGCTGATATTGAAGTAAGTTTCGTCATTTACTTGCTTTTTAATCTCTGTAATTTTTGTTTTTTAAATATTCATTTTAATAATTCATGTAAGTAATTCTAATTACTTTTGTAACTAGCATAACCTTGTTCTTTTTCTTGCTTATATATATTCTTCTATAAAATGCTAGGTTTGCAATCTTGCTGATTATGTTTGGCGCCAGTTATTAATATAAACTAATTTGCCGCAAAGTAACGTTTGCCTATTTGACATCATAATCCATGTTTTTTGGGTCACCGAATAGATGAAGTAAAATTACAAATTTTTTAATGACTAGAATTATGTTATTGTTTCATTTGTGACTCTAAAAGTGTTATAATTTCTGACATTAATCGACGATTTAAACGGGGTTGAACTAAATCCGCTGTTTCCATCAAGTTCTTGAGTTAGTCTCTTGACTCATGTATCTATTTTAGGTCTTCATTTATTTCATATTGGAGAGTATGTCTATAGTGGAAATGTATACTGTGAGTTTCAGTCAAGATTACAAAATTTACCATATTACAGCTAATAGCTTTTCAGCATGAAATTGAATAGTATTAAAAATATGCAAAAACTGTTGTGAAAATTACCAAGCTCTAATTACTGATTTTTTCCTGTAGATAATTTTAAACGTGCAAAATTTTTTCTATTCAAACTCTTCAATGTTCATAAGTATCTGATAAACAGGAAATTTTTCTTAAAATTTCAAATAATTTTTGCCTTTGTATCTCCAATTGTGATTTCTGTGTTTAAATCTATACAATTAGATGGTGTTATGTTATATTTTTAATGCCTTCTTCGACCTGAGCTTTTTTTGCATTCTTTATTAGAATACGATTGCACATCATAAATGAACAAAAATTACAAGAATTTAAATTGGATTCCTCTTTCCGATTAAGTTTCAATGATTTGTAAATAAAAATTATGCTAAACAAGAGTCATTACATTTTCAATAGTATATTCAACATTTTTTCATGAAAATAATCATTTTTAAAATGAAAGTTTGCTTGTATATAAGGTTAATTTCAGATCTTTTATTTTTGCGATTAGAATAGAAGATATTTATGATTATAAATGAAATAATGCGGAAATATGCTAAAATAATCAGAAAATATTTATGGTTATGGATGAAATAGAACGGAAATTTATTAACTAAAACACTTTATCATGAATAGAAGTTAGGAGTAACTTTCGAGTGATTCGGTTACTTTCATGAATAAAGTAATTTGAATATGGATCAATGATTTAGAATAAATACTGGAAATTATGAGTAATTTAGGTTATATACTTATAAAGCACGAGAGTAAAATGTACTGAAATATTTGCAGATAAAATGATTAGTTAAGCATGAAACGTTGAGCTTCAACACGATCATCTTTTTTTTAAGGGATATGATCTTTTTTTTTTGCTTTCTGTTCTTAACTGAAAAAATAGAATAAATTATGCCACTCTAATTATTAAAGAGCTTCTAAGTTGGAGAATGTTGTTTTGTTAAAGTAGCCGTGTAATTAGTGATTAGTTCGAATAATATGGGCTGGTGTAATGATTGCATTCTGGTTTTAATTTGTTTGAATAAAAAGATTAGGGACAAAAATATGTATTTGTTGCCATTCTTTTTTTTAGCATCCGCAATTTCTGATTATAATTGTATGTTGATGGTATAATTAATTTCTCTGTATTTCTTTGCAATTAAAGTAGACGTTGTTTTCATAAGTTTTGTAAACTTTTTATGTTTACTTTTAGCAACCTACATTAGAAAAAATGTGAAACAATTTCTTCTTTGTTAAATTTATGCATTTCATTACAAGTTAAAGTTATATTTTGAATTAGTTATTAGATTTTTGGATTAATTTTGAAAACTTGTTTAGATACTTAAAGTTTACACCAATATTGTTTGCAGGAATTCATTTTTGAATGATGCGAATTTAAAATTTTAGAAGGAAAATGCATTATAAATTTAATTTAAAGATTTGTAAGCATTTAATCAGACGGTTACATTTTGCAAATTAATCATGGATTAATTCATAGTTTAGTTGAGTGATTTTTATCAGTTGCTTTACTATATTTGCAAATTAATCATTCAATCAGTCACATACAATTTTTTCAAATAAATGCCAGCATAATTTATAGTCAATTGATATATTAGCTAATTTTTATCAGCTGCTTATTTAATCTGTTTTGTGTTATTCAGTTAACTATTTTACTTGCGTATTTACTTACAATTTTGGTATTTTAATAATAATTTTTGTCGATAATTGAGAATTTGTGGTTATATTTTTGATTGCAATCTGCAGCACAAAGATTTATCATGTTAACCATAAAATTTCAAGATAAAGTGCATTGGGTTACTACAAAAAAATGCAGTTGAACTGCTACAAAGTTTAATCATCATGAACTATAGTTAAGTTACTGTTCTAAAAAATGTAAAGTTTATCCTTTAAAAGTTTGAAATTGAGAGGAAAAACTGGAATATTCTGAAGAAAGTTTCTGATTGACCTTCAAGCAGATGACGTACACTTTTGGTAACTGGGAGTGGCAGGTACTAGTTGAAGGTTGACTTTAAAGCATCTAAGATATGATTGCATCATACCTATTATATATTCAAAAATATTATATTTTATGTTGAGTAAATCTATAATAACATTTTTAAGCAATTTTAACATGTTCCTTTTTTAAATGTGAATTTTGCATATCATTGCTCATGCTATCTCTATGTTGCCTATTTATTTTTTTGTTTACGATTTTTCACATTTGTTCCTAAGTTCTTAGACCGGAAATTAAGAAGTTATTCAGGCTGATTTTTTTTCTTGTTTTCTCATTGATTGCATAGACAATAAGATGAATGCCATCAAGATACATTTCACTGCAAAAAAATTTAAAATGGAAAAATTTTCGAAGTCATTCATTGTGTGCTTCTATACGGCAGACGAACGGTTCCAATATTTATTATTAGTATTATTATTTATAATGATAATTTGTACCTTAATATTATCTCCATATTGCCTTACTAAAGAAGCAGGATATAAATTTTTAATTTACAGTATCCCTTTATTTATTTTCATTGTTTTTGTAGGATTTTGAAATATACGCTTGTACTGGCTAGTTCAGTTAGTCATTAAAACTGACATTACTTAATACGTTGGTTTGACGCAATTTCGAGGCGTGTTTTTGCAGTATAGTGGTTAAAAAGTTTCACTGTTGAAATTTTAGACTCTTTGTTGCTGTATTCTCAGAATTCTGTGTCGACATCAACCAGAAAGTTTACCATTAATGATGATGATGGCATCTTCAATGAGAAGAAAGTCAAAACGTGAATATTCGATCGATGACATTCCAATAGAAGTTATGCTAATGATTTTCAAACGGTTTGGAATTCATTTATTATTGAAATAGTAAGTTTAGAAAATTATTGTGAAACTAGTACCATATTTTTTGTATTAAATTTAGAAAAGGTTAGTTTACATAATTGATCGCGTCTACTCTCTGTTGTATATTTCTGATTGAAAGTAATAACGATTAATTTGAGTAATATTATGCTATTTCTATCAGAAATTTGCTAGCAGGAAAAGCTGAATTACTTTTCATCTTTTTGTAGTTTTGTCATATCTAAGACTACTCTTTTGCATAAGCTAATTCATCACGATAGCATGATGTCATTGTAAGTTGAAAGGAAGGGAAAATAGAACTGGCATACGTTGTTGTTGTCATCTTGAAAAAGTTGATTTTGCACAAGCTTTTTTTATTTTTTATCGTACCACGTTAGTTTCTTTTTTTTTACAGAAATAAATTCATAATGGATGAGCAGAATTTAAATTAAAATTGTCAAACCATAATGTTATAAAATGTTATTTTTATAACAAAAACTTATATACTTTATTGATTAAAATATAGAAATATCTGAGAAAGATTTAGTTTTACAAAATATTAAGCGCAAATAAACAAATGTAATTTTTTAATATTTATTTGTTGCTCATTGCTGTATTATGATGATATTGAAGTAAGCATATATTACAGAAAAAATAAACAAGTAAACAATAATACTAAACATACTTAAAATAATATTAATTTTTAGAAATATCACTAGAAATCTCTGTCACGTTGAGAATATGTTATTATAGTAATATTTGTAAATAGTACTTATATAGATCAATCATAGTTAAAAAATAACCTCGATTTTATGTCCAATAAAATCAAGATTACCGTAATTTTTTCACTAAAATCCGAATAATGCTGACTCTATTGAACACTGGTTATTAATCTAACCTCGAATTTAGTAATAAACTCACTTCCTTAATTAGTAATATTTACTTACTTACAGGTGTGAGCCATTAGCTTGTTATCGTGCTCGCTTAGTTTGTCGTCGTTGGCGAATGGCAATTGACAGAATGGATAAAGAAAATCGTGAAACAATTCTTGGCGAAGGACAAGCTCGTTTATTTATTTGCGATCGGCGACGGTTCGCTTGTTTAATTGCTACTAATATTTATAAAATTTTAACACTAAAGTTTTGATTTTTTATGACATGGATCACTGATTTGAAATGTTATATATATAAGTGCTATAAACATTTGATTATTTCCATTGCTTTTAGAGGTTATATCTCATTTTCTATTTTTAGAGCTATTTTGGAAAAGTTCAACACACTCCCGTCATGTTCTAAATCCGTAAAAGAATTGACGCAATCACGTAAATCAACTTTTCATTCCGACTGCTATGCACATACTGTTTTCAATGACTGGGCTTATCGTTTTGACTTATCGGATTGGACGCGTAATTTCGATATCACTGAGGTGACAATTTTTGGTATTGTAAATAGATATAAGAATTGTAATCATTTTGGAAATCCAAAAAGGTAATGATCATAGCAAAAGTATTTTGAAAGCATGATATGATATAAAAGTTGATTACTTTGCTTTCCTTATCAAGGCGGTGGTGGTAGGTGTCGTGAAAGGCGAATCAAATAAATATTAAATCAGTTATGCATTAGATTGATGAACAAATAATTAATAATACGCGCAGTTGTGATTTAGAAAAAACTTTTGTAAATTAGATGATTCAGTAGTTAAGAATTGAAGTGATTAGTGATTTGCGATGGAATGTTTGGCATTCAGATCATTCACTACAAATAAAAGACAGACAGACATTACTAATGTACGGACATTTTTAAGAGATGCTGTTGACTGAATAATGAATACAATGATATTTCAACATGCCATCGAAAAAATTGGCGAAAGTTTTTTAATATTTTAAAGAAATGTGCAATATGTTTATTCATGCTTTATTTATAATACTTTGCATATTTGAAAAAATTTATTCACAAGAAAGATTAATAGCTATAGCTTTTAATAAGCACCGCATGATATGGAGATTGATCAGTTAATTTGGTTATCAATGTTCTACTTTGAATGTTTACTTTTGAAATTACGATTATTTTAATATTTTATTACAAGAGTATCAAAGAATACAGTCATATTTTCAATGCACTACATAAAATTAGTGCACAGAGCAGTAAGGTTATCAGTAAGGTTAGTAAGGTTATCATTCGTTCAAAGCAGTTTAGTCTTAAAATCATTAAACTGAATTTTAAAACGTTATTTTTTTGGATTATGTTCACAATTAAAACTTAGGCATTACTTTTTAAAATATCATAAATAATCTTTGCTTTATAAAAGAGATTTATTATCAAATTGACATGTTTATTAAAGTAAAAATTGCAAAATTTCAATAACTGACTTTCAGTAACGACAAAAATGTGGATAGATTTTTGAATATGCAAAAAAATGCTCAAAATAATTAATATTTCAAACAAATTGAATTTTTTCACTTCACAGTTGTCCCGTTTTTTTGATCTCTGCGTCTTAGAGGTAGACTGTATCCGTGTGTTTGCGTGTCATCGTGGTGTGCATACACGCACATATCAATCTATTTTGTGTTTCATTTACAAACATCCGTATGATTTTATCGTAGATTTCACGATTTTACAAGATTACATTGATTTTGCTGTGCACATTCCTACCAATTTTTGACATGTATACAAAGAAACCAAGAAAAGTATATAATAAAATTTGTAGAGAATTCTATGGACAAAAAATTTGCGCGATTCATGTAAAAACAGAAGTGTACTCTTTTGGTTATAATTTCATTTTTTTGAGTGTGTGCAATGACTTTTTTACTCATTACTCATTACTGTTACATGACTAAGTTAAATACCAATTTCTTTTAAAATTTAATGAATAAGAAAAAAATGCATTCTATACTTAGTCAGTTCTTTTATCGCGAATGCTTTTCTTATTATTTTTGTGCCTTATAATTAGTTGGTTAATGACTTGTAGGTATGGTTACAAAATTTTGGTTCATATCTTGAACGTGATCATGTACGGCTCTACATCGATACAACAACTCCATCTGAAGTTTTCAATCATTTGGAAAATGCAAGCGCAGAAAATAAAGCTATATCAAATGCTGTAATTCTACTTATATTTTAATGCTAATTTACCATGTGTAAAATTTGCAAAAAAATATCAAAAATTTGATTCGAAAAAATTTTTTCTCTTTATAAATTTACTAATAAACAAAGTATATGAGTAAAAGCAATTTTGGAGCATCATTGAAAATGCTAATAATTCTCACTTTTTAATTGAATTCTTATGGAAGCTATTAAAGCTAAATAGTGTTAAATCAGTTTTTGTTGATAAGATTCAGTGTTTTTAGGCATGAATTAAAAATTTGTATAATATATTTATTTGTTGTTGATAATGTCTTGCAAAAAAAAATGCAATTTTTAGTCATCATCAGCATCACGTGCATCATCAAATTCATCACAGCTTTATCAAAGTGGTGGAAGTTCATCGGGCTCATTTTCATTTGTTGCAAGTATTCCATACAACTTGCTTCCATCTAGTCAGAAGAAAGCTCGAGCTATGCCAGATTCAGCTTCCAAAGTTATATTAAATGAAGTAATATTTACCTTATAGAATATGCTACTTTTTCATATTTTATAATTGTTAGGCTTATCTTTAAGTCTATTTATTCCAATTTCATGTAACAAAATTTGATAATGTTATTTCATCTAATATAAATATTGAACAAAATTTCATTTTACTTTGAATCTAGGTTTTTTTGTACAGGCCAAGTATATTTTATGTATGTTATTTACTATGGAAAAAAAATGTATTGCTTCTGCTTAATTAGTTTAATTACAGTTGTTCTTTCATCACAGGTTTTGACTAAATTTATTTTCAGGCTGTATGTGCTGAATTAACAAAACTTTCGGATGGTTGCTTTGAAAGACTTGTTGAGCAGTTGCGCCACATTCATCCGCTGCATTTAGTTTTTAATGACCATTCATACTATGAAAAGCGACCAACACTTTTACTTTTCTGGTTTTTGAAAAAGTCAGCCACAGTCATTCTACGGAATTATCTGAAATCACTTTAAAAATTTTGTATCTTCTTTTACATCACGAAAAGAAGATACAAAATTACGAAATGAAATATTTCACAAATCAGAAAAAAGAATTTAAAAATTTAAAAAAGAAGAAAAGTAAAAGGAAGGAATACAAAATACAATTTAAGCTCTTAGAATACTAATCGCAAGAATATTGACTTAGTCTGTATAACGTCATAGTTATTTGCAGTCCTCGATTAAAAAAATTTGTAATTCCTAGTTCTAATATGTTTGGTTTTAATATTTGAAGTATTCGTCAACTTTTAATTAAAATTGTCTACAGATTGCCAAAGCTACGTCGTTTAACTCTTGACTGCATTCAAGGAGACCAAATGGTTGAATTGCACAAAGTGTTCAATATAGATGGCATTGACGAGCTGAATATTATTCAGCCGGTAAAATTTTGATTAAATGCATCGAGATAAAAGTTATTGACTTATTTTTATTGCAAAATTTTCACAAAAAATTTAATATTATGTTAAATTAATATTATGTCTAATTATTTTCCAGAAAACAAATCCATGTATAATTGCAAATGGTGGTCTTTTGGATGCATTTCTTCAAGTAAAGGCAGCAAATCGTCGACGGTTTCGTTTATGTGTTACTGGAAAGAACGATATCAATGCATCAGCGATTTGTAATTTTATACGTGTAAGTTTTCATTTTATATGGTGTTATTCCATCTTGTCATTTATTATTAAGTAGCGAAAATGAATGTTAGTTTTATGAATTTTAAGTTATCAATAAATTTTATGACTGTTCTATAAAAAGAAGAATTATAAAACATATTTATATCATGCAGTGTTTTACTTTTAAATTTTTAAGAAAAGCATTAAAAGAAACACTAGAAGCATTATAATTTCAAAATTAAATGAAAATTTAATTTAATAATTGATATATTAGAAATGGCGAGATCACCGCGATATTATACCATTTCAAACAATTCTTATCGATGAGAGAAGTGTACATCCATCGGAATTTATTCATGCAACAAAATGTTCTGGATGTAACGACTGTGGTGGAGAAGTTAGTTTTTACTGATTTTTCTTATCACATTATAATTTTGGATTTGCAAGCAAAAAGTTGGTACTGTTTTGGGATAATGTGGAATAATGATATAATTAGAAAATTCATAGCAAAAAAAATAGTCCAATTTAAATTTGAGAGTGCAGCAGAAACAAGAAAAAAAGCAATAAAAGTAATCAAAATTTGAAGAAAAATCACAGAATCTTCAAAAATAAGTTGTAGTAACTTTTTGCTTTAAAATAAACAAAATCTCGATAAGAACAATAAACTGAGAGTATCAAACGTGGATGAATACTCACGGGTAAGCAGATGTCAACAGCCCATGCAAATAACATTCCAAGTTATTAAAAGGCAACCGTTTAAATAATTCTGCATAGAGGGAATAAGAAGAAAAGTTAAAATTATCGAGATGAAATCATGTCAGAAAGAAATTTGTTAATCATGATTAGAAAATTTTAGATTCTCGATGCAGACAACTTTAATTTTGAAAATTAAAAGTTCAAATTAACTTATCCCTGCAGCTCTATAATAAATATACCAGTGCGACGTTAACTACAAATACATGTTTCCTTTTAGATAAGCTTGCATTGGAGCTCATAATATTTCATCATATACTTGCTTACTAGTGTTGATTGATTTCAGGTTGTACGACACAAATTTAGTGATAAAACCGGGAGCACTAAGCAGCTTATTTTCCGACACCGTAAGCATAATGTTTGGATTAACTATAAATTTGAGGACAAGTATGTTTTATTTATTCACAGTCAGTCATTGTCGGTAATTTGAATAATTGAATGAGTAGAAATAAAAATAGATTTAGTGATGCTATTTGAAGCAGATTATTTCAGAAAATTTTCAGCGTTACTCGAGATTTTTGTAAAATAGCATAGAAATAAAGTAAAGCATTTATTTTGTCGATATGTATCAGGTATCCCACATTCAAGATTAACTTTTAGGACATTGATCTTTTTCAGTAATAAGAAATTCAAATTTGCCACAGCGCAGTAAATTTTGTATCTTGCCAAGAGATGTGTATTTTACAATTCACAGGTATCTGGTATTCACATATTACGATCCTAAGGACAGTAATCATTTTATGGTGAAGACAGCCGAACCGGAAAGAACAGTTGTTTCCTTTTATTCGTCTACAGCGAAAGTAGCCGAAAAACCTGAAGAAAGTGATATAGCGATTCGTCCTTCAACTCAAATGTTGCTGATGGATAGCAATAATAACAGTCATCATCATCATCATAGTAATAATATGTCGGGAAAGCAAAATTTTTTGGAACGAATATTTTCTCATTTGCGAAGCAATGCATGAGAAGAGCTTTTTCTAATTTTCAATTTGTATGCAAGAATTTATAATCAGTATTGTTGCAGTTATTGTTTCTATAACATCTGTTTTTTTAAAGTTATTATTTTCCTGACAGAATGCTCATTTTTTGCTCTTTTTTTGTCTGATTTTTGGATTCAGTCAGCTTGGATAGCAATGTGCAACATCAAAAAATTTACTAATTAGAGCACATATCTGGTTATTTATGGAACTATAACTAGAAAATATATTGATTGATGGCTAATCAACTGAAATGGTTGGCAAGGAATTAAAATTTGCAGAAGTTTATTCGTGGGAGATATTTTAATAAAATCAAATATAAGCAATGAAAAGGTGTTTTATTTAGTAGCACCAGTATGCAGCAGAAACTTCAATAATAAATTTAAGCAGATATAGTTTTAAAATGGCTTTTGTTGGTATCCAAATTTCTGGTGGTTGATTGTTTGATTGATTGCGCGGTTAATTAAAAGAGTTGGCTGGATTTAATACATATATTCAGTTTTAATACACTTATTCTCTGAGCTTATTATAAATATATATCCATTATATTTTATTCTATGTAACTCATATTTTTGCTGTTCAATGGCGCATAATTTATATTGAAGAACCAAATATAATTGTAATAGTTTCATGTTGTAAATATGTTTTTTAAAACTTAGTAATAAATTTAGGTGCGTTTATGCATGCATCTATCTGTATGTATTGTGTTTCTATCTACTTTAATGTACATTATATAATATTTCAAAAAAAATAAAAATTATCCATTTATTACTACTAAATGACGACTTCATGTCTCTTAAGCATCGAAATTCGCATATAGTTTTTGAAGTGTTTGCTAATACAAAACTGAACTTCTTTAGTGGTTTTAGTTCATTATATCTTGTACATAAACGTACTGCATGTGATTTTATAACTCATTAATCTGTTACGATTTTTAGCTAGTACAACTGCATCATGTACATATATTGTCCGTTTCGTGTGTGTTCGCGCGGATGCTCAATACTCACAAGCTCTTTATGCCTTATTTAATTTTTGGGCATTTAATTTTATTCTTTTTATAGGTAATAATAATAATATATTAATACTTTTATGCAAAAATTAAGCTGGAAAGTTTTATAAAATTTCATCAGTGATTTACTGAAACTAAAATTAACTTGATATGTCTTAGAGTTAAGACAACAATTCAAAGAAAAGAAAAAGTTATCAGTACTGATTTTTTGTGTAAATTGTCCTATAATGCCTGGAAGCTGGTTAATCAAGTTAAGGAATTTTTTCATATTTTACCAATTTTTTTTGCGCAAAATTAGTCTAATTTTAATTTTTGCGCAAAATTAGTCGAAATTAGTTTTTCGCCCATTGTTCTTTGCAATTATTTACTATCGATATTAATCAGTCATTCCTTTTGCCATCAACTATACAATATAATACCAGAGGTAAATTAGGATCATGGATCCGGAAATCATGTTTAAGATTACTTATTTTTGAAAAAGTATCGTTAATGATTAATAACTTACAACGAAATTTCTTAGTATTTGTTATAATACATATACATATGGATTAAAAAATGGTAAATTCTAGATTAAATAGCTCAGATTTTATAGCAAACTGATTTTTTTTAGCAATCTGTGAGTATAAGATTTGCAACCTAATATCAGCTAGTAATTAAGCTTGTAAATAGTTGATGTGCTTTGTGTGCTTTTTGTGTTATATTGTTGTATTTATTTATTTTTAATGTCAAAATACTACTTGGTAATATATTACTATATAAATTGTGTTTTTCTGAAAATTTGGAAGTACTCCGTCGAGAAATCATAGTAAAACAAGATTCAGATCACTTGTTTTACATGCAAACCCTTTACTAAGTTTAAAGCAGGAAGATGCTCTAAACTTGCTTTATAGGAAATATTTTGATGTCTACCACATCTTTTTTTGTATTTGTATTTGTATCTTGTATTTGCAATCAGTGTCCAGAATCTAGGATGTTAGATGATACACTAGCTAATACTTTAGATTCTGGATACTATTTTGACTGGTACTATTACAATTATTTGGTGCGAAGACCAAAATTAAAATTTGGTTATTTTTCTATTTATTTGATTTTATTGCTTAAGATTAAGGACTTCCATATCATCTTTGTATGTTTCCAAGTATGTGAACTTGTAAATATGGGAATTGCTGTAACCATTATTATTTCATGTCCTTTGCCTACGAATTCTCGCTAATTATATTTTAGATTTTTTCAAGTTTTTCGTTAATTAATTAAAGCTTTTTCTACTTACTGTTTATTCATTTATCTGCGCTATTATATAAATATGTTTATTTGTGGGTTATTAGATTGAGAAATAAAATGGTAATTGTCCAAAATTTTTACGATGGGAGCTGAATATTTAAAAAATCTTTTTTCTTGTGAAATATTTCTTCTTATCCATCCTTTATCTTTCTGTTCTTTACTATAAATGCATTATTGTTTTTGTAGAGTTAAATTCTCTCCATAATTGGACTCTTGTTATTTTAAGTGATTGTAAATTTCTTCTCTATCCTATCATCAGAATAGAAATTTACTTCTTACACCTCATCTATACTTCTTAGACAGTGGAAAAATACATTCATTTCATCTTTTTTTTGTAATTGCATGTTTCCGATCTTTATTATAACTTTTTATGCAAATCACTTTAACATTAATTTTCGCTGTTCATATAAAAAATTTTACAGAAATAGAACAACAAACAGTATCCTGAGGATCTGGTTGGGGATAATCTGATTTATGGAGTCAGACACATTTCATAGTTTGCTCACATAGAACAGTAAAATAATTAGCGAAAATAATCAGCAAAACTGCGTTGATATGAATAAAATTTAGATGCATGAAAATTCTGAAAGATCTCAGTTACTCTTAAAATTACGGACTAATTCTAGAGAAAAAGTATTTTTCAGTGATATTCCTAGATAAAAATCCGACTGTAAATGAATCCTGATGGGATTTTGCGAAGGAAAATTATCATCTTTTTGCCGATTATGGTCAGCTTACTGCCTATTTCTCATTCGGTCGATTAAATTTGCAGATTCAAGACTTCATATTCTTGGAAAACTCCGTCCGTACACAGAATATTTTACTTGAAAGTATTTCCCAGGCAAACTCGAGTCATACTTTCTTAAGAATGAACAAGATTTTAAAATTTTTCCACAACCGACTCTAACTCAAGCTCATGAAAATGAATTTGCACATTTCTCAAGTTAATATGATTGAGAGTTACCTACAATACTACTCCACAGTCCTAGTAAAAAATTCCATATTTTAACAAGAAAGTAAAAATATTTGTGGACAAATCTCTCATTAAGATACTAGCTACTAGTTCGTTCCTTGTGCTGTGAGTAATTCAGATTGTGTAATTTTTTTTGAAAAATCACAAATATATGATAGACAGCTAGTTTCAGTCAGATAAAAGTGCTGTTATTTTTCAAAGTGAATAAAATATCAGTCAGAACTTTGATAATATGTTACATACATTATTTAAACTTTGATAACTTTTGTAATAAATTGATGCTTTGACCTACAGCCGTTATTGACTGTGAAGCACTCACTAAAGTTATTTATTGTAAAGTATTATTTAATTTTTCCGAAATTAGTCAAAACTAATCGTAAACGTTGCCTTTCTCTTTTCAAATTTATTTTTTGTATTAAAAATTTAAAAGGGCAAATTTTCGTTTTTCGCACAAAAATCATTTTTCATTTAAATTAGCATATTATCAAAATTTATGACTGATTCAACAGTAGTTTCATATCACTTTATAATTCATCTATTCGTTTTTCTTGTTCGACTAACTGCCTTTTCAGAGCTTCTGGAAGATCCGATCCAAGCTAAAGAATGCAATAAATGTACCCTTGATTACAAGCATCAAATGGCAACAGAATTTCACTTTTTATTCCAAAAGCTGTAATATTACACTTTGATAGTTTCCTGATTTCTTAATCCTAAGTCAAATACTTACTAGATACTATTTGATGCAAAATATTTTACAAGAGGGAGTAAACTTTTAATACTAATTATTTGCAGTGAGTTAAAGAGGATATTTTGAATGGTATTCTTCACTTACTAGCTCTAACTTTTCATAAGCAAGTAACATTACAAAAAATATTTGATCCAATTACTTTTTATCGAATGTTAATTACTTAAGTCTTTGCCAAATACGACATTTTTGGCATATATAAAACTTTATGAAATTTATAAGAATTTAGTCATACCTGTTCACTGAAGAATTTCCGAGTCTCTTTACATTCTTGCACCCAGAAATTTTTATCAATCGCAAACAGCTCATCCATATTTTTTTCTACACCCGGACAGTTAATGGCGGTTTGAGAGGGCAAGTTGCCTATTGCGGTCGTACGTGAAAGTGCTTTCGCACCGTCAATTCTCTTCAGAATCCAGGCTAAGATTCGGATATTTTCACCAAACCCAGGCCAAAGATTCTTACCATTTGCATCTGTTCGGAAAAAATTCACGAAGAAAATTTTCGGTATCTGAAAAATAGATTTTCAAGCGATAAACCTAACTATAAATCTTTTTTATGAATATCTCTGACTTATTTTCTTACATTCATATTTAAATTTTAGAAGTCTACCCACATAATATCTTTTTATTTACATCCCAAAAAACTCATGTGTTTTATTTTGACCTTTTACACTGCTTTTAATTAAGGTCAATAGATATATCATAATTTGTAAAAAGTAAATGTTTTCCCACATTTGTAGTTTTTTTTACTGCATCGTTAAATTCCATAATTTCGTGTCCGTATAATCATTAGTGAGTTTCATGCTCTTTAAATCTGTACAATATCCATAGATCCATGCTATATTTCATATATAACAGATTTATTATACAACAAAGTGAAACATTAACTGTTGTACTGTACTCATGGATTTCCAACAAATAAACTTATTACTTTATGACCGATATCATCCATGCTGAGCCAAGTTTGGATATATTTCCCCAGATTATATCCTAAAAATGGACCCATAGCCATGGGGTCATGTCGAAGCTTCGGTTGGGTTTCACCTGAATCATTGATACATTCAGTACGAAGTGATGCTGCCATAAAAACGCCATGTTCCCATGAAAACGGCTCGAAAACAAGTGGAATTCCCGAAGATCTGAATGAATGATACTTACTCACATCATTACAATCATGCAGCAAGTTTTTGCCGCATTTAAAAGTTATGTACAGCTGACAACAATACAAATAATTCCAAATCATTCATGCTTATAGAAAGTGAAGTCGAACTAGTAAAACAGCCCTTTATTACCTTACATTAATTTTCAAATAATTTACAATTGTTTTTCATAAAATTTGAAGTGGTAGCATTGAATTCGGCTCTTTTTTAATTTGAAAGAGGAATCTGTGAAATTTCAAGATAAAGCAAATTGAAGAATTTGCCTAGTTTCATTTCTATTTGTTTTAAAATAGTCTCAGACAACTGAATCTCACCTGCGCGTTCCAAAAATAATTGCCGATATGGGTACCCCTTGCTCTCCGTCCCATTCTGGATGCGCGTTTGGAAGTTGGTCAAAAGGAACACAAAGTCGAGCATTTGGATGAGCTCCGCGACCCTCTTGACCAATTTTCCACTTTTTTCCTTCCCAGTTGACCATATCAATTTGGGGATTCTGAAAGTATCATAGTAATTTTAATTCCAAACCAACATATTGATTACATCTGTTAAAAGTCGACCAAATTACTCTAACCCGTTATAAACATCAATCAGGCTATTTATCATCTATGAAATGTAGCTTTTTTTTAAAAACTATCACAGTAACTGATACGATCAAGAGCTATTTAATAAATTTAATGCTTTCAACAGCTATTTAATGCATAATTCAATCAAACCAAAAACCTATAATTCAATTCTTATCTGAATAGTGAAAAGAGTTACCAATTCTCAAAACTCATCCCACTCACTGATGCTAAGTTTTCTGCTCTCTAAAATGCTTAACTCTATTGATATTAATAAAGATCGTATCACGAAGTCTTATGTATTTGTGAATTAGTTTTAAAATGTTTCATAAACCAGCATAAAATGACTGGCTTTTATACAAAAAATCATTTTTGAACTCATCAAATGAAATGAAGATTAAAAAAATCACAAAATTATTATTTCGTAGCGGTACCTTCAATTCTTTTTCTAATCCTTCCCAAAAATATTCACCATCACTAGTTTCTGCTACATTTATGAAAATTGTATTTTTCGAAATCGCGCCGATTGCGTTGGGATTATTAGTACTATTTGTACCCACTGCCTTCAAGAATATACCATTTTCGGGACTAATGGCATATAGACGGTCGTCAAGACCGAATTTTAACCATGCTATATCACAGCCTAAAAAACCCATTACTTTTATAACAAATATTTATTTGGTTTTATTGTTTTTTTACAAGCATTTTTGTCATAATTCTGAAAATCAATGTTAGTGAATAATTTTATTGATTTTTGCTGTAGTAAATTTTTGAACTCAGAAATAAATGCTAGAAATGTTATCAAAGTTATAGAAAAGGTTAGAAAAAATTTTTGACAATTAATTTGTAAATAAATGATTATACTTTGTTTCCTGAAAATGAATCTGAATGTCTTTTAAAATTAAAAAACAAACCGAGGCATCGTACACTCCATCCAGGAATCGATGACTGGAGCATAGATAAGCAACTTTTACCAGCTCCTGAAGGAAACGCAGCGGCAACAAAAATCTCTCGACATCCTGGAGGTCGTATACCTAAAATTATGCATTATTTTAGCTTCATTTATCTTCTAATTACTCATAATTTATTGGACAGCAATATACGAGATCAGAATTTTGTTACAACTAAACATTTTCTTTAATATAATTACCCAGAAATGCAAATAACTGTAATCGGTTATAGCCATGAACAGTAGCTGCTTGAATTTTTTAGAAATTAATGTACTATATGAATAACACCGTCAATTGCTAATTAATACGTTACTTTTATCGCTTCATGTGGTATAACTTCAAATTCAAATCTGGCTTATATAATTGACAAAATTCAAATTCAAAAAGTTTTGTTCTATGAATTACATTAATATTAATTTACAAACCTAAAATTGACATATGCTCTGCTTGCCAGCAATTTCTGTAAGCTTCTCTCGATACCAAACGCAAACCGAAGCACTCTTTATGCAACAATGCATTTGAACCAAACGACAAACCGAATGACCAAATTTGTCTTTCCTCCATTAAATGCACGATTAATGCCTTTTCTGAGTTACACGGCCAGTTATTCTCTATTTTTGCTAGAATTAACTTTATTTTTAGGTTAGAGATTTTTTTGAACGACAATTTTGCAAAAATAATACCTTGAATTGGCAATTAAACATTGACTTATCAAATACCAATTGAGATTTGAAGTATTTTTAGTCAAATTTTCCTCGATGCTTAAACATACTTCTATTTTTTGAAACGGGGTGTCTTGCTCTAGTAAAAATATTGCTCCAACTGACAAAAAATAAATGTTATTTAACTATTTTCAAAATATCTGAATTGACACCGAATCGTCAACTATGTGATCCCTAATTACAGAATTAATATCTCTGGAAATAAATATGCCATTCTTAAGTTGAAAGTGACTAAATATTTATTGCTTTTCATACTATTCAATGCTTAGTTCTTTTTCCTGCATTTTACAGTGAACAAAAATTAAAATTACTTTATTATCAAGATATGTAATGCTACTTAAAAAATATATTCCTTAAAAATATAATCATCCCAGCCCTTAGCTTGTTCCCGTACTGAAGAATGCAAAATACAAAACCAGTACTAACATTCAGTTGGTAACGGCACTCCCACGGAGTGTATACATCTTACATGCTCACTTTCTTCACCAATATTGAGCCAGGCGTAAGGTGATACACGTGTCATAGTACACATCATCAGTACAACAAAAGCTGAATCCGTCAACTAAAAATTTATTTTGTATTTTTCTCAACGGACTTAAATTTTTTTTCACTTTTTAGGTTCTGTGTAATCAGAAGGAGTGAATTTTTAAATGTGAATTTTAAGTAACAGCATATGGAAATACAATTTTACCATAACACCAGACAACGACATTATAGCTTCTGATGGACAAAGTATGAATGGTACAACATAAAGTGTCCGACCTGAAAAACGAAACCATGAAAAAAAATTCAAACTTATAGAACAAGAGAAATCTGAAACTAACAATTGCCACATAAAATTTGCCAACTGCCTGAAAAATCGATAAGCTTTAATTGCATACTTACCAGTCATACAATTCGGAAATCTTTTGTCAAGCTCTTCACTGCACTGCTTAGGATCCATCCAATGGCCAAAATCAGATTTTACACCGTCAGCAACATGACACTCCGTTTCATATCTATCTTTAGTCACAATCCATGTCGATTCTTCGATATTATCGATAACATCCTGAATTAATGCTTTGTAACATACTTATGTGTCGGCCGGATCATTGAATGCTAAATTGAAATTCAAAACATTGAAATATCTGCATCTACTAGACTGAAGTTTGGATAATTTCTGATGTTAGTAGTCAAATCAAATTTATGGTAACATATAAAAAAAATTTGTTATTTTATAAAGTGTAGATTGTTAAAAGTTGTACATATTAATTTTGTGGTCAAGCTGACTTTAAATTTTTGAAAAACTAAACCTTCGGGTCTGTTCGAACCAACCAATTATTGTCGTAAGCTTTCAAGGGTACCAATAATTTTGAATCAACTAGTTCTTTTTGCAACTCAGGAATCTGTTGCTCCGACCCATCAACAATGTATACTTTACTCGGGGTCATCAGTAAAGCTTTCTCAGCGACAAAAGCTCGAACGCCTTCAGGAAGTACCTCATATGACTCCTGGAGCACATTTTTACCGTATGTTTCAAATCAGACAAGACAGGATTCTTAGAAAGTTGAAAACAATTAAAATATCTAAAAAAACTGATGAACCAGTTTATTATTCTGTCATAAAAATTAATAAGTTAGCCAACAATCTGTTAATAATTTTTTTCATATTTTTCATTGAAAAACTTAATATGGTAAAAATTGTGATACCTGAACAATAGGAATATCGCCAATTTTTTCAGATTTTTCGGTTAATCTTTTAAAGTCTTCAGGTTTAATTGGAGTCAATGATTTACCAACATTAGCCATCTTAAAAAGATAAAAAATTTCAAAATAATAACTTTCAATGAATCCAATTTATCTAAAAACTAATACATGATGAATTACTACTAAATCTAGGATAATTTAATGAGTTACATTGACTTAGAAGATAATCGGTGCCCTTCGAAGAAAATGACAGAAGAATTTGCAGCAAAGCTAAAGCAGTCGCAAGAGAGAAGCCAGAAACAACCGACCAATGCAACCGTAGTTTATGATGAATGATGTCTGTGGGTGGTGCTTCAGTTGTTTTTTACTTTTTATTAAAAATTTGCATACAAAGTGCAAATCCATTCACTACAGTCTAGAGACAATCGATATATTTCATAACAATTTTTTGTCTGCTTTACAATGATCAATATATTTCATAACAAAGAGTATTTTTGGCTACATTAAAACAATCAGTATATTTCGCAACAAGAAACACAAAAATATGAATAAATTATTTAAATGATTTCATGGCATTTTAACAGATTAAGAGCATTTTTTTACAAATTTTGATAAAACTTATATTAATAAATGGTATCATTTTTAAAAAACACACAATCTGTGGCAACAATTTGCAAGAATTAATAATAACTTAATTTAATTTTTGCTACAATACAACTACTGTTATTAAGATGTTTTGAAATTAATTCATACTGTAAAAGGAATTAATTTACATGAATTATATTTTTCAATGCTATTTAATTTATGATTTAAACATTTTTGAAAGAAATTTATGAAAATTTGAATGCTCATTAGAAACTAATATAAAATAAATTTAATTTGGGAAAAAAATCATTTTCTCGTATTCAAGGTACAGTTCGGTTGGATTCAGAATGGCGCAGCAGCTTATCCAACTTAATCCAGGTGATCAGGTAGACCGGTGGCACATTGACAAAAAGCTTGGAGAAGGTGGATTTGGTGCTGTATACTTGGTAAATTACTGGATATTACTGATTAAAAAATAAATAGTTAGTAATTAATTAGATGAACACAAAATAGCAATAAAAAATTTTTAATTTAAAATTCTTCCAATTAAAATGGCAATTTATAAATTTGGATATTTTTCTAGAGGTTTAAATATTGATTTAATTTTTATTGTAGGTATCTGATATGACTGGAAAATATGCGCTCAAAGTTGAAGGTGTTAATGAGCAAATTCAGGTTAATACTGATAGCTTTGACCTGTTTTTTTTTGAAATTTTTTTTGAATTTGAATTTTTTAATTATTCATGTTTTTCCATTTCCTTTCTGAACTTTTCATTTATAAAATTATAAAGTTGTTTGGCATATTTTTTTTGGTTAAAAAGTTTTAATATTCTTTTAGGTGCTCAAAATGGAAGTATACGTGCTTTCTGAATTGAATAAGCGTAACAATCGTCACTTTTGTAAGATTGAAGACAAAGGACGATACGGATCATTTAATTATGTCGTTATGACTTTAGTTGGCAAAAGCTTGCAGGTGATATTTGTTTTAAAATTAAACCTGAATATTTGATTATAAATCTGATTAAATAATGGAACATTTCATTTGTTACAACTAAGGCCTAAAAACAAAAATATTATTAACTTCAAAAATTTAAAACTAAAGAAGCTCTTGAAAACTTGAAAATATAAATATAGTATTTTTTTAAATCATTAAATTTAAAATCCACAAGATTTTGAAAAATTATAAATTTATCTTTTAGGATCTTCGCAAAGCAGGCATGGGGCAACATCTTTCAATGGGAACAGCCCTTGGAGCAGGAATTCAGGCTTTAGAAGCACTGGAAGATCTTCACTCTATCGGTTATCTCCATCGGTAAGCTAATAAGTTTTCTAACATCTGAAAATATAGCATAAACAATTAAACAGAAAAAAGGTGAGAATCGGGGTGAAAAAAAATAAAATTATCGAGTTTAAATATGCTTTGTAATATTTGAAGAAATTGGTGATTTCAAAATATTTTATAGAGATGTAAAACCTGGAAATTATACTATCGGGCGTCCAGAATTGAATGAATTGAGGAAGATCTACGTATTAGATTTCGGGATGTGCCGGAAGTATACTAACTCCCAGGTTCAATGAAAAAAATTAAAGAAAATCTGCAAAGCGTGCAAAAAACTTAATAAAGGTCAAGTGACAGAAATATGAAAAAATATAAAAAATGAGAAAATAAAAAAAAATTTGAGTAAAAGAACTAACGGGTGTAATAATTGATATAATTGATAGAATGTAATTCGTAAACCAAGAGCAGCAGCTGGATTCCGTGGAACCGTTCGTTATGCACCAATATCCTGCCACCTACAACGTGAACTATGCCGTAAAGACGACGTTGAAACGTGGATTTATATGCAAGTCGAACTAACTACTGGAAATTTACCGTGGAAAAATATCGCTGATATGAATCAGGTTTGTTATAATTGTAATTAATTAATAATAAATTTTAATAATCTTCTATACATTATTTTCTTTCCAGGTTGGGGACTATAAAAAACGATGCCGATTTGAACCGGCAATAAATGAATTAATGGGTGGTTGCGCGCCTGAACTACGGCAAATTATGCAAATGGTTGATCAATTAAAATATTATGATCAACCACCATATCATCAAATTTATCAACTAATGCGACAATCATTCCAAACAATGGGTTGTCAAGAATTTCCATATGATTGGGAAAAACCCGGTGGTGGTGTCTTTTAAACCATCTGGATGAGAAATGATGATCTGCTATTGTGATCTGACAAATAATGTACATAATAATAATACTACTGTAGACAAATAATTCTACTGTCGAAATGTTGCTTCAATTACTTACCATCTGAAATGAAATTACAGAAGTGGCGGAATTAATATTAAGCATATATAACTCGAAAAGGCTTCGTTCATACAATATTTATTTTCGACCACAGTTTTGTGCTTCTAGAAAATTTTGATAAATAAATTTAAATAAATTTTCTTTTTGTCTACAAAAAATACTTCAATATGCATAAATATTTTATTGAAATCAATTTGTAGTATATAGTTACTTAATAAATCGATTATATTGCATCAGAAATCGGAAGGCAATTTTTTTAAAATATATTTTTTTCTAATTTATTAAAATTTTCTAGAAGCACAAAACTTTCTTGTA
>UYYF01004271.1:0-37776 GCA_900618365.1 Thelazia callipaeda
TATATATGATTTTATCCATCCTAACGCGTCTCACCATTAACTCGACATTCCATATGTAGAAAAACAGACAACTGAAGTTCTAAATCTAATTAATGACGAGAAATAGATCTACCATAATGTATTACCGTAATATTTCCACACAGGCAACATGCGATGCTCTGCAAGAAACTAGAAACCAAAAAAATATATCATTACGATGAAAAGCAACTCGATTTCAAACAAGACTGGAAGTTACTACCTAATCTGCTCACTTCATTTTTTTTATCCTGTAGTACATTAGACAAACAATTCCCGTAGTACATTAGAAAGATAATTCTTTCTCAACACTTTGTAATGCTCAGATGAAAAGCTCGTAAGCCATTACAGTGTTCCTAACAAATGAATAATTATTTTAGTCCCTTATCTTGAAAAACAAACGTTTTCCGATTCGTAATTGTTGAGGATCAGCCTGAACCGGCCACCTGTTTAAAAAGGTGTCGATAAACAATTAATATCACTAGTGATGGAGGTAGATAGCAAGTGTGAAGGACGAACAACTCATATGGAAGCAACATATATATATATATATAGACAGGTGCAAGTGAAAAGACCTATCTTTTCTTACATCTGCTGCATTTTATATTAAGATGAACCAAATATACATACAAATGAATGACACGAAACTACGCTTTTCTTTCATAAAGTTTTTTTCGTCATGTATATCATGCATGACGAGTTTTCAAGTTGTTTCTAGCTCCTCTAATGACAAGTTTTTTGTTCCATATATGTTAACTATTGTTTTGATTGCAAGAATTACCCAATTCTTTCAGTTCACAGAAATAAATAAGTAAAAAAAGAGTGAAGAGGAGAAAAACCGAAAACTCCAAAACAAATATAAAATCAAAATTTTTTCTTTTTCATTCCCTAGCTTATATCAAAGCCGTGAGTAAGATGAAATCTTTCATAGCCACTACACAAACTTCAATTTTTGTTGCCATATAATTCTTATTACTCCCAGTTATAGAGTGAAAATTGCAATTTATCACTAATAGTGATAAGAATTGTAAGACATACAACTTAGTTCAGTATAAAGTTTGTAAAAACTTGCCCCTTTAACAAGATATTCATGGTTAATGTCAAGTTAAGATTATCGAAAAATAATGAGAAACACGCTAAAGACTTGACATATATGAATTTTTTGTGTAATATAACGATGATAAAATATCTAGAATTTTTTTCCTCAATTTAAAACTTTTTCTTGTCTAATAGCTTTCTTAAACCACTCATTATTTTAATTTAACTGGCAATCTCAGATGCAATCAACGTCACTTCGCTTTTTTTTCAAAATGCGATTTTTTATAAAGTTTTTCTATTTCATAATATGAATTCAAATATAATAAAACTCACTGAAATGAATTTTCATAAAGTATTGATCACCGTGAATTTAAAATGAATACATGGCTGATAACTGTTAAAGACGTTAAATGTTTCACTGCTGCAAGATATAATGAAATCAGAAAAACTTGTTAAGAATTCACTTCGTAAACACAACTTCATCTAAAATCGTTAATGATCGCTGCCTCAACTAGTAGATTACGTGGATTTCTCCCTTCGTAAAAAGAATTTTCATAATTCCCTTTTACCCCCCAAATTCATGAATTTCCCTCTGTTAGGTCAGTGTACTTCAAAATACTATTAATTCGAGGAGCAGTAAATCAGTTTATCTTCAACTGATGAACCTATTAACGTTCACAGCTGTCACCGCCTCCAGATGACTTATGTGCAAATGTAGATGTATTTCCAACAAACTATCAAAAAAATAGGATTTTAGCTTTGAATCCAATCTATCAGAACATTCCCTCCCTCTGACTAGCTTTAACATGGCAATCAACTGAACGAAACTAGTAATATAGGACATTTTTAGCAACAACTCTAACTGGCTTGATGATGACGACAGTAATTTGTACTATGAATTTTAATAACGATAAGGAGTCACAATAAAGAAGCCTAAGCATAATAGTATTTAAATTTTCAAATTGAAAACAAGATTTGTGATTCACAAATTAAGGTTATTTATCAGAGAACAAATCATTAGCTAATACTTTTAATGACTGATGAAAGGAAAGATTGGATAATATATCTCATATGTCAATCAAAATAAGAACTGATATTTAGAGGGGTGCAAAGACACAAATAATCGTGATAGCAATAATGCGAGTGGTAGTAAACAAGATGACAACTTTGCTATAGGAAGAATTAGCATTAAAAAATGCAGGAAAAATGGACACAAAAAGTAGAATGCATTGGGAAATTGAGACTGCTAAAAATTTAGTTATTTTAAAAAGTGAAAGACAAAAAAGAATAGCAAGAGAAATGAAGCATAAAGAAGGAACACAATCACTCATTTCTTTGTCTTGGAAAAACGAGGCAAGCAAGAGCTGAACTGTCTGGAGATTGATGACGAAAAACGTATAAATGTGAATGGCACAAAAAAAGTGGAGCATGAAGAAGATGAGGAGAAGAAAGAGACTGAGCGACGATATATTGCACTGGTATCACACGTTTAGCATTATCAGCCAAAACATTTGAAAAAAATTCTTTTATGAACAAGAATAACCAAAAATTGAATAAATCTTGTCAGGAAATGTGCGGTGTGGTGTTAGACAGAATGACCATTTTAGTGAATGACAATTATTACACTGTACTTCATTGCACCAACTGAAATAAGCGCATATGTAACAATAAAAAAAGTCATTAGTACCTAAGTCTCATATCTTTTCAAACGACTACATACAATTACAATATATCAAATTGATTCAATGGACAAATTAAAAATTAAAACTTCCTAAAAATACATACGCATATTAACTGTATACTAAAAAACCCACAAATAATTCTCAAATATTAAAACCAATACGATGTGCTCAATGTTAATAAGTAGCAAGTATATGCGACATTTGAAATCGCTGCAAAGTGGTACATTTTTCCAGAGTATTTTTTCAGTCATTTTGCGAATATTATTGTAATTATAGCTGGTTATCTCGATGATAAGCTTTTGCAGTCAATTTTATGACAATCAAGTACTGATGTTAACAAATGAAGCAGATAGAATGTTGCGTTCCCTTCTAAAATATTCTGCGCTCGTATTATTCTTATAATATTCCTATTCCTTGATAAATTCCCCAAAGACGAAACTTGCATTTGTAACAGAAAACAGAAAATCCATACCAATGAGAACAAACACAGTGCTTTATTCTTGTTAGAAGTTTGTAAAAGGAATGAAGAAACGAAAAGTTTCACCAAATGTTAACAACTACTATCGAGAGACAAAAGTATTATAATGTCGCCCACAAACTTGAAAGATGGAAAGCAGCAATGATAATAACGAATAGATTGACATCTACTTTGCTACTTTTTCAGTACTTTTCACAAAGGTTTAAGAAATAAATTGAAAAGTAAAGAGAAAATCGATACAGAGAACAAGCACATTAATTTTATTTAATTATAAAGATATATTGTCTACCAAAAAATCTTGTACACTTTTTAGTATTAAAACCGATCATATGTGCTCTATATTAATAAGCAGCAAGTTAATTGCGGAATCCATAGTTATTTCAGGTCAGAAAACAATATTCCTCTTCAACAATAACAGTTTCAGCAAATTTTCATACGCAAGCAAATTTCATGGCACCTGTCACAACTAAGATAAATAAAAGCAGAAAAATAATTAAGGGATATGATAAAACAGAAAACTATTATAGCAAAGACACAAAAAAGAGCACACCTATCTCTTTCACTTAATAGAACTAGAAACTAACAAAATTCGAACCATGAAACTAATCTCGAGGCGTACTGTCCAGTAAAATCTATTGCGGTGAGAATAAAAGAGATAACTTACTTTAAAAAGTTAGATTCATTCAGTAATACCATCTTGCAAATGCACAAATGATACTAAAGATTAATAACCTGCATCCTTTGTGAGTATTAACTTAAAGCATCAGAGCAAATAGGAAGTTGGACAAATCACGGTTTGCACTGTGTTGGAAACGAACACCACAAAGAAGAGTGTAAGTGTGAAATGAAAATTTTGCAAATCACTAAGTCCACTTAAAAAAAGAGCGAAATAAAACTCTTTTCTTTTGCTCTATAGCCACTCAGCCAATCACTAACTCGCACACTAGAGAAAGACACTTTCAATGAATAAAAAAAAAACATTCAACCAAGTTTTGTTTCATATCCTTCAACATGCACGTTTCATAGTACCATTCATGACCAGTAACATATGATAAAAACAAAAACAAAAATTCTAGTCGAGTCAGCAGACATAAAAATCCGAATCATGACTAGGAGATAAGAAATTACTGTTCATACTACAAGCACATTTTGCATATAGATCAGTAATCAGTTAAGCAGAGATAAAATAAAGATTTGGAACAATTACTTGCATTAATTTTGACCACGTAACTGATTTAGAGGCAATTATATGGAAAAGGTGTAATCTGACTTCAACTTAAAATGAACAAACAACACTGAGTTTAACTACGCAACGCACGATCAAATCAAATGGATATCGCTGTATTTTGAGGATGTGCATTTGTTAAAGATATACGAACGAAGCAACAGCATGGTTCCTATACAAAATGTAGCTGACAAATGTTTAAGCAATCATACACATTGGCAAAAAGTGAAAGTGTTGTTAGGTAAAAAGAGGTTCACTGAGCAGATTGCAATGCACTGTTCACAGTGCAAGCAATATGGCTACAGATCAGTTGACATTAGCTTCAAATGTAATATAAAATTACCTCTCTGCCTCCACTGCAGCCGCTCTTCACCTCAATTCATCATATCTACTTGCATTCACTGTCAAATTACTTGATTATAAAACGGCTATACTCATCCCTGTGCAACTCATAGCAGGAATGCACAAGAATACTAATAAGCTTGACTATTTGATTTTTTCTTTCAAAAAATTGATGATAAGTAAGAGAGAAAGAAATCCAAATAAATCAAAACATCACTTATAAACGATAGACAGTGGAAAGTTTCTTATTATTCTCCAACTTTCATCAAATACCCTCAATAAATATTCAAAACAGTCTGAAAACGAAACTATGCAAAAAGTTAAGCAAGTGAAGAAAAAAACATAATGTAACATTTAAAAGTAAATTATTTCAGTGTAATTCATCTTTTATTGCATAGAATTAAAGTTCATTTGAAGCTGTAGAAAGACAATATAGACAAGATGACGAAGGGAAAATGAATTGGAAATTGTCCAAAAAGGTTTCGGTTAAAAGGCTGAACTAAGATTTTTGATGAGAGAGACAAATAGAGCAATTGTCGAATACAAGACTGATTGATACCTGTTTTCAAGCAGCAAGCACTAATTTATCTTCGACAAAAATAGCAATAAATATCATTTCAGTGATTTGCATTACGCTGGTTTTCCACTTTTGTTCAAGTGATACAGACATACTAAGCTCATTGTTAAATTTTTCATTCAAAGAGCGAAATTTCGTGTAATAATTCCTGAGAAGAGAAGAAACGTAATTAAGAACTTATATTCGATCTTATAAACCGTTTAACAAATGAATTACGAAATTACGAGAAAAAGAACTCATTTTGAGATGACCAAGGAAGAGTTATTGAGGCTTATCAAGATATATATCACTTTAATTACAGAAGAACTCGAAGTGATTTTAGAAAAAGTTGCTTTTAAAACAGCTTTCAGGCGTTTAATATTCGTTTCAAATTATTTTTACATTAGTTCGAAATCACGACAAGAAGATAAAACTTTATTTTCCGAACATTTCCAATTTTAGATGAAATTGATTGACTGAAAACTGTTCGAAAACATTACTCCTAAGATATATCTTTCCGAAATCTCACTCTCTTATGCTAAATTATGTGAGAGCCCTAATAATTAGTCATTTAATAGCTAAAGTGACGTATAGCATGATGATGCAAAAGTATGATAAAAGAGAGGAATAAAATTAATGATGAGGACACAAAAGTCCATTAATTCTAGCAAACGATCGAAATAATTGGTATTTGAACTTTGCACTTGTTCTACTACCAAATAGAAGTAATTTTTGTTAAACGAAACCAGAAATTTTTTAACTCAATACTTAAATAAATTGCCTTTTCACAAATTCGCATGCTAGATATAAGTACTTTTATTTTGTTATACTGACCAAAGCGAAAATTAGTGCCATGTGAATGTGAATTTTTTAAAAATTCTTCCTCCATCTGACTAAAATCAGAATCACAAATTTAGTTTCAAATATTTGAACTGAAACTTCACTGAAGCCAAAAAGTCAGCTCCTTCTTCAGCAAAAAATCATCAAACTTGAAGTCTACAAAAACGTTTCTGATAAGCATTTTACTATGCATCAGAAGTAAAAACCACAAAATAAAAAGAACAAATTTACTAATTAAAAGGTTTTCGGGTTTTCCTAAATTTTAGTACCGTGAGCAAAAGTACACGAACAAGTCAATACTACAATTTATTCACTTCCGCCTTTCATATCTATTACTGATAATAATGTAATACTAAAAAATGACTGGAATGACGTTTCCAACATTGCCAACACTCACAGTATACAATTTGATTCCCTTTCAGCAAAATATATCTGATAAATGTTTTCTCGTAAGTGATCTCTGAGGAATTATTCAGACTGTATTATCTTCTCACCAATTTGTCTTTTTTTGCTATACCATTTCCGAAATAGAATTTGTAATGATTTCCCATCGCTACGGACTCTGAATCCGCTAAATTTGCATATTTCCAATACTTCATTATTAAAAATCTGCATTTCCATAACATTCATTACAGCTAAAATTGTAAAATTTGGTAGAGAAAGAGCAGGAAATGTTATAAAATGACACTCGCTATTAAATAATTCTTGTACTTGCATTTCTGGTTCAAGACGGATGTAAAATCCTAAGACAAGGCAATATTTGCAAGTCAGATAGCATACTAGATGTGAATAATATGCTTATATAATGAAACTTGACAAATAAGCACTCAGTTACGGAAAATTTTTTTATTAAGTATTTTCCATAACAATGATTGGTTACCATCGTTTCCATTGTACGCGCTGAATACTTCTCTTTTATATGCAGGTAATTGTTAGCGTCCACAATATATATTTACTTTACAATTTGAACGCAAAGTTTGCTACAACTCCTTCTTCTGATAATCATTAAAGAAAATTTAATGTCCGAAAAAAAAATTTCTCACATAGCACTCTACTGCATATTTTCTCATGCAGTGAAAACAAATCGTCAAGGGCTCACGACAGACAAAAAATCCAGTCGCTAAAATATGCCGAAAAAGTTTCTACTTTAAATGATTCATTTATATATAATACCAAAAGGACCCACAAACATCCCATTATTGAGGTTTTTTTTTTGCTCTATTGGTAAGAAAGAGAACTGCAACGGACAGAGATATGATTTAGTATTCAAGAGAAGTGAAATCAATATTATGGCATTCACAACATGAAAAATTTTACGTGACCTATTGGAAACAGGAAAACAAAATGCAGCAGAAAAGAATAGTTAGAGCTTGAGAAGAGAAGTGATACTCAAAGTGTAACGCATGTAGCATACAATTCATCATTTTTGGCAATGACGACTGAAAAAAAAAAACGGAAATAGGAAAGGTAAATTAAATGAAATTTCTGAGAAAAGATAAAATGGAATCATGCAAAAATAAAGTTGAGAACTAATGATTTAGAAGTTGAAAGCTATACTAGTTCTCGAGATCAAACGTGGATTTCTTGAGCTGAGTTTCACTGGGAATACTATTTCATGCAAGCAAACAAAACTTATGATCATTTAATTATTGCAGCAGACAATTACCAACCTATCTTTCATTCATTACGGCAAAGAATTTCTTGATGCACATTTGAATTATCGGAATACTTATATCAAGCACAAATTAGTAAAGAGTAAAATAATCATTGCAGAAGAACTGAAAATGTAATAAACGTTTTGAAACATTTGAAAATCTCTCAAACACGATATTGCTTGTTAAAAAATCTACAAAACATCAAATAGGATTAATAATCTATCAAAAAATTACAAGTTTCACCGCGAATGATGCGAAGTTAGTAACTGGAAAGTTTTCCAGTTGTATAAGGCTGAAGACACGGAAAAGGAAATATATCTCACAAGAAGCATTACAAACTCTAACAATTTTGCTCTTTTCAAGCCATTTAGAAAAAACGATAGAAGCATAGAGGTATGCTTTTCCTTCTTTGTTGCCTTCTAAAATGGGCACAAAAAAAGATGAAATAGTGATATGCGATTTTCTACACACTGGCAGACACTCACTGGTCCACCTCAATGACGGCCCCTCATATATTTGTACCAAACGGTAGTTCTTACAACTTCTTTCTTTTCTGCCCATCCAGTTTTTCCCTTCTTCCCTGGAATTATGGAAAAGTCCGAGTTTTTCCATCGTACTTACCCTTCAAATAAAGTATTCATCGATCTCATCACCTATTCCATCGGAAAAAGTCAGTAGTGATGATGGCAAAGGTGGAAATCATACGATTTCAAATTTATGATATTCGAATGAATAGTACCTTTTAGCAAGAGTAATGATGTTCGAGAATTAACTTCGATTTTGCTTATGGTCGACTGACACAATTAGTTACAATGATATATTAAACAAGCCAAAAGCATAAAGATGAAGGCAAAATGAAATAGATGATTTTTCTCTTATCTAGTACAAAAAAAATTTTCGTCCAAACTTTTTGACTGTTGCAAGTATTCAAGAAGCTAACACGAAAATTCGGGCAGTTCAGGCCTCCGGGAGCTACCGAACAATGTGTTGCAAAACGACAATAAAAGTAAATGAAAAACCACTTCAGATACCTTACTATCGGCAATACTTTTATCAGATATGACCAAGTTACAAGTGATGATGACTTACCATAGAGTGATAAATAACATGATTGTAATTTTTAGCTATCAATTCTTTCATAGAATGACTTTTCCGCCTCAAATTTCCACTGAAATGATGATGGCAAAAGAAAAGATTTTGCTGCATATGAATTATATTTTTACACTGATAACATCTAAGAGCAAATAAACCTTCATTTCTCAGCGCTCAAAAACTAAATTTCTGTAATAAATGACTACATTTTAGTTGGTATTTAATGCCAGTTACTCAAAACACATGACATTACTTTCAAATTTAAAACTGAACAATCACACCTACAAATAATACTAATTCTGCCTCATTTCATTAAATACTATATAATCAATAATTACACACAGAAATATCTCAAAGCAACAAACTGAGTAAACAAACTTTTTAAATGAAGACAACACTACTTACATTTGCTCCAACTTTGTAAAGTAGACAAAGTAAAACACAAGCTCAACACAGACTCTAAAATGAAATGATTAAGAATCTGGGAAGGATGACATATCTAAGGATGTGTAACTCACAGTAACAATTTACTGGTTGCCAACCTTAACACTTTAAATAATACATAGAACTTGAATAATACATTCTTTGATTCACAGCTACGACAAGAAATTAACTGGATCTGATATACTTCTGATTTATTTGCTTTCACACTGAATCTAATGTCTACTTTATTCAAGATTTATTTATTTATTAGATGAATCATTCTCACTGTTAAACACCACCAATGAAATGAAACGATCAAACTTGCTAAGACAGAAAACGAAGTTTTGATTATTCATTGTTCCCCCCCATTACTTTTAATGTTACAAAATTAACATTAAAAGTCAGCTATAATTTGAAGTCTCAAACAGTAACTGCAACAACCACAATTAAAAACCATTCCTATGTCTTCAGTTAGCGACAAAATTGCTTCGAAAGTATTTCACATATTTAATTCTAATTTTCAACATCTTGGTATCGTTTTGCATGCTAATAATTTCATACTATCGTTATTTCTTGGCCAAAATATATCAATATTAACACTAAAAACTCCTTAATCGCCATTACATGAGGGCCCCTGCGAATATCAAATTAAGTAACTGTTATATTTGCGGTGATAGCCTTTGAATACACGCAGGGCATACTTTGATGGAACTGCGATTTCAAATAGCTGATAATTTTCAATGACTAAAGATAGCAAGCTCTAACAGCTTCATTACTGATTTAACTAGATCAAAAGAAGGAAAGAGCAAAAACTGCAAAAGTTGAGACACAACGGAAAACTTCTGGCTAAACTATATCAATGGATATGGACTTAATCGTACGAATAGTAAAAATTTTTTTGCTAACTAAATGATCTCGCATTGAAAATAAAATTCGAATTAAGTAAATGGAGAGGAAAATAACGTTCAATTTAACACGGTGCGCGATATCAAAATGTTGAACATGACCGTATTACTCTTCACTTCACAGCAGAATAATTTTTGAAAAATAAAAAAGTTATTCGAACGCAAAAGATATCACAAGCAATCATTTTCAAAACGCGCAATTCGCAAAAGTCTATAAATAAAAGACCGGAAGGGGTATAAATGACGATATTCTATGATGATTTTTTGATAACTTAGAACCTTCCAGATGAAATATTTTCTGTGGATTAGATTCACAAAACATATACTATCATTGATGGAAACAGTGAAATACGCAGTAAACTCATTTAGGCTGAGCTATATTTTCTCAAAAGCAGTAAATTTACGAAAAACAAGATGAGTTCAGGTTATCAAATGTAACATAAATGGAGTACGTATAATTCACAGGCTAATATTTATGCTTAGCTTGTCTAAATTAGCAAAGAGAAAATAAAAGTTAGAGCAAACGAGCTTGGGAATGCATGTCCTTGTTAAGCTTTTCGCCCGATCTTCTTACTACCTCCCCCTCTCATTTATCTCACTTCGATGCGGAGCTCTTAAAATAAATCTTCGTAGAGCATGGAATGACGTGAAAACTAGAAATTTGATTAACAGCAGTGATAATGCATGACTGCATAGAACAGAATTATAGCTGTCCTCTCCAATTAAATCATAATTCGAACTGCATGAAAAAGTTTGAGTAGGATTGTAGGCAAGAGTGAAAACTATCTTTCGAAGGGCTATTATTCCGTACGCGATTGACTTCAAAACATGGTTCGAAGCAATGATAGATTTAATTGTGCTTACAATCTTATTACTACCTGAAAGCTGCGAGTGAAATATTAGTAGACAAATGCTATGCAATACTATAACTAACCACTGGAAATGCTCAGTCATAAGTTTACTCAAGAGTTAAGCACGCAATGATGAGAATCGCAAATACGAATATAACAATAAAGTGGGGCAGTTTTCTTGTAACTATTAGAGTTAAGTATGCAGTGAATTTCAAGAAATAACGCATTGAAATGAACTGAATCGTCGCCGTCAACGGATGATCCATCTGATCGCTTCTCCAACATTCGATTCTCTCTATTTCTCTCACGTATATATCGGTAAAGAGGGAAAGTTCTGGAAAAGAGTATGAAGGCAAACGGTTCGCGGAGCAATCACAGCATCCTGCTGCCAACTCAAGTGTATCACGAAAAGGTAAATCAAAAGGTCTGTCCTTCTCTTCTTCTCTCCTTTTTGCACAATTACAACTGCATATATAAGTGCGCATTTTATTATATATACATGTGTATATATATGTGTGTATTTGTGTGTATGCATATGTGTGTATGTGTCTGCACGTGTATGTACATTGACAGTGTGGAAAGGTGCATATGAGAACGGTTGGTGACAGTGGTGGTGAAGAAGTGATGACAACCAATGTAGCATAAATGGCTGAAGCAAAATGCATCTCAGAAGTCGTACGGGAACCTAGCCCATTAATCAACTTAGCAGTAAGCTTTACCGCATATGAACTGCTTGCCGCAATAAATACCATCTAGCATAGCTACTTATTGCACTGCATAGTTGGATTTTAGAGAAAAGAAAGAAAAGTTCGCCTGAGGGCAAGAGAAGACATAGAGAAGTGGATCGATAAAATTCTCTGGGAATAGCATGTATTGTTGTTATTGAATTTGAGGTAATTGAGCCTCGGGGCTATTGTTAAGCAATCATCTATCCTCGCACTAGACTTATATCATCTTTACTGACATTGTTTCCCTTATTCTTACTTTACGTCCAAACATCACTTTAGCATCCTAATATTCATTTACTATTATTCCATTACGACTTTTATTGCACATGTGTTGTAATTTTTCATTCTTTTCTGTCAGCAGTGTTATGAGCATTTCATGTTTGCACTTAAACTTTTTGCTGCTTAATTTACACATTAAAATTACTTTTTTGGTCTGATTTAGTAATGAATCATGGGTGGTTTTTCACTGCTGCTTATGTTCCAAATAACACGTAATTTGTTTTATTTCATTCTCTTAAGGATATATTTATAGTAGTAACTCTTATTACGTTTGCGCATTTCGGTAAAATGAACTTGATATGTTGTCAGTATAGGGAAATTTCTGTTTAAACTGATATAGTTCTTTTTATCGACTACAATGTTATATTTCTGTACTCGATGAATTAATTGCTCACCCATTTGTAGTTTTTTACTAAATGTCGAAAATATGGAACATCATCTTGTCCAGCTTCCCGACAAAAGCAATTCCCGTGAAAAGAACCGAGTACGAAGTCGCCTGTCTTATTTAAACGTGATACGACGTCTTACACTTCTAACGACATCATATTCTAAAATTTAATTCTTGTACAGTACAAAACTTAATTCATTACAGTTGTTACTGAAAAAACAGTTGACCGTGTTATGAAAATATAATAATTGCTTTTTTCAAATTCCCAGAAAAAATTTTTGATTATTAAATCGTGCAAAAGTTTAACCTGAACAATTCTGGAGGATTGGCTCTAGTTTTCTCTGTAACACTGCGAAGTGAAGAAGCAACAAGTATTTCAATGCTTTCTGCGAAAAGCAAAAGGAAGGTACTGCTAGAAGGACTGACAAAGATATATTTAATTACAAAAAGATAACGCAGTTACAATTTCCAGAAGTTCTTGCAATATTCAAACTACCCTCCATTTTTTAAAATAAAAATAGGGTTTACATTGTTAAAGATTACTTAATTTGCTTTGTCCAAAAACGAACTGTATTGCAACTTAAGCAGTTGCTTTAGCAAATTCTAGAAGGATAAAGGTAATACCACGTCTCTTTTTTTCTGATTTTTAGTTTCTGTAAAACTTTGTAGTAAGTAAGGCACTTTAATCTTGATGTTAGATGAAGCATTACGAAATTGGGCAAGAATTTAAGAAATGTAAAATACTTTATTTTTCAAAATCCTAATCAATTTTTCGAACATATCTGAATAAGCAGTGACATTAAGTGATACACTGACTAATATCTGCTTAGCTGCAAAGAATGATTGAGTTGCATTCTTGATTTAAGTTGTGTACTGTTGAAGGGACAAATTTATGCAGAATTTGTATGGCTCCTTATCATATCTCATCAAAGTTTTCAAAATCAAAAATTTCTAAAATATTTTGTGGATTTTACTTTCACAACCTAAAAAATCAAAACCAAATCATTAGTAATTCTTTGCTAGATTTTGTCAGCAGACAGAATGGTCGTTGATAAATTTTCCCTGCTGTGCACTAAGAATTTTACATGGTTTTGGAAAAGAAATAGTTCTGGGTTCCAACAAATTGGTAAGGTTCAATATTGCTTGCAATATAATTACCATAAAAATAGATGCGGAACTTAGATTAAATGGCAAATTTTACTGTCAGAAGTAATATGGAAGTTTCGCTCGATTTATTTTAATTAGCTTTGAAAGCTTCATTTGAATTGATAAGCAATGCCTTACATTTATTCATCTGAAATTGTTTAGGAATATGATAACAAAAGTATGATGAGTACCATCACTGAATAACAATCACTTAAAATTCCAGTTTTCGTCGAGTTTAAAAAAATATTCAATACATTTACTTTTACGAACTAAAAAACCAAAACAAATGTTTTTTGACCTTGATGATTTTTAATAGATGCAGTTGCATAATGATTTAAATTTAAAAGTCTTAACAAGTGTAGCATAAACTGTTTGGACGAATCTTTGTTCCTTGTTAAGATGAATGAGGACTAGATTTGAGAATGATGCTGCTGGTATAAAGCTGCTGTAGGCAAAAATGAAAAAATGGCTTATTTTGATATTTTGGTTGTAAAAATAACTATTTTGATATTTTAAGAGTGAAATGAATAAAATCGTAATAAAATTGAAATTCTGATAAAGTTGAACAAAGAATGTAAAGAAATCAAACTAGTTGACATTTTTATTCTATTTGATTTTTCGTTTCACTCATAACGTTTGTAAATTTTTGATACTATATATTATTTCTTTAAAAGCTTAAAACTTACTACAGATAAAGTCAGATTTGAAATAAGAAATAAATGCATTATGTTCAAAAAGCATTTTGCTTGTTGGTCAAAAATTTTGCAGCAAAAAAGTTGTTTTTTTAACATTCTTCTTTCTGTTCTGTTTACTCCAAAAATTGTAATATGGTGCGATAAATTTCATTTATTCAAAAGAAAGCTAAGCAGTCTAAACTTCGCTCTCTTTTCTGTTGTAAACATGTATATTTCATATGATCACTACAAAAGATAGTAAAGTTAAGATTTTTAAGGAAAGATGACTATCAGTTAGCTTTTGATTTCTATGTTACAGCACTCAGTCACATATGAAAGAACTAACTGCGGTTCACTACTTTTACGAATTCAAAAGAGAACAAGAGATTATTTGAAGACTTCTATATCTGAAATGGAAAGTAAAATTTGTAGTACCCTATAAGGATATTTTATTGAAAAATAAACTGCAGTGCTTTTCTACCCAGAATTATCTTAAAATGGACAAAAAATGATAAATACCTACTTGTTTTTTGCTATAAAAAAGTTTAGAAGTTGTTATCTACTAAATGGAAGGGTGGATTAAAGTTCAAAGGATTTATCTATAGACATCTGTGCCCGCACAAAAATTGAAAATGAACTATTACTTCCGAAATAAAATGTTTTAAGGGGTGTGAACATTTTATGCAGTTCAGTCTTGCAAGAAGAGAAGAAAGTGCTAGAAGCAAATTGCTCAAGTTGCGACGGTTTCAAAATTCGCGAAAAAAAGAGAATTTAAAGATGTCCCGGGAGAGAATCAACCCGGATTGCTCTCATCAAACATTCCAACTTGGTCCATGAAATTTGTCTTCAGTCAAAAGTTATCTTTCTTGGGAAAAGTATTCTCTGCTTCGTTTGGAAGTATTGGACGAATGAATTTATTTTCGGATGCATTTTGGACAGCTTAAAGTTAATATGACTAAGAAGAAAGGAAGGAATGCAAATCTTTTCTGAAGATGCGTAGAAAAGTTTCCTCATTGTGCCTTCACTTTAAATGGCCATCACAAGTTGGATCAGCATATGGAAGGAATGAATCAAAAGAATTTTGTCATTTTGCAAAATCTACTCAATGTTGTTTCATTATAACTTTGGCTTCTAACTTAAGTTTAATTGCTTTGCTTTTCATTTTTCTGCATCTTACTCCACAAACTGCTAGTAATTACTACACCATTACTACATTTAAAATGTCACTTTGCTATTTTCAATGATTTATTTTCAAATTACTACTGTGCTACTATTTTTTACTTCATTATAATAAAAAATGTCTACTTGGTACTTCTAATAGTTTTCGTTATTATAAGAAGTCCTTGAGAGGAATAATTGTTTGGAAAGTAATGGAGCTATTATAATATTAAGTTTATAAGACAGCAATGTGAAGGACAAATGCTTTCTACTGAATTCTTTCATGTGTGTAGCTTATCCGAATAAGCATTCTTTTGAAATAGAATATGTGATTATCAGATGTTCCAGCAAAAATAGTCATGCTTGCCAAGTGATGTATTTTCATTCACTGTCGATCCAAGAAAAAGCGAATTCCTTTGTGTTTTTACCAGAACAAAGTGGTCAAGAGTTTATAAAGATGAAAATACTTTTCGTTCTAGTCACAAATGACATAGGGCAGTCGAACTGCCAGATATCGTCAAAATTTTTAAGCAAAATAATATTTTCTAGTGTTTCTTGATTCATCAATACTTGGGACAGCAAGCAGTAATATTGACTTCAGAAGTTCAATTTACAATAAACAAAATGTGAATGAACATGATGTGACATAAAGTGATTGATATGTTTGGCTCACATTATGTATTTTACACGTTCAAAAAAACGTACATGTAAAATTATTATCGCAAAATAATATATCAGCAAATTACAGCTTTCAAATGCTTATGAAGTGAGCAAAATGCAGAAAACGGCAAATATCAAAAATTATCTGAATAAAACTGATTAAATTTCGCCTATAAATTGAACTAGTTTAATTCGTTTTGTTAATGACAAGAATTCTAGAACAAAATGATTCATCTATGGATGGATCGTCCTAACGATTTGGTCAGTAGTTCGAAAACGAAAAGTAACGTTCGACTTTCGAAATACGTTTCTATAAGTGATGGTAATCGTAACAATTGCACAAATTCAACAAACTATTACGCAGGAACGACTGAATCTGGATCAAATTCCACGGCAACAAGTGCATTGAGAAAATGTTGCCGAAGTACCAGTGTCGCTGCCGAAGAAAGTCGTTCGCAAAGAACTCAAGGAAAATCAAATCATCGCAGTCGTTCAAAAAGTGTATTCGCTCATAAACAATGGCTCGATGGAGCGATGAGTGGAACAGGCATTACCAGCGAATTGTTTAAGGTTACAAATGCTTAATTATGAGCATAGATATCAATCACTTGTTTCATTTCATATGATCAGTTTTTTCATGACTTCAGACACATTCATATATCATAAAATCATTTAAATAACACGAAAAACTATTTCGCTATAAAAATTTCCAGCAGTTAAAAATATTGTATTTTGTTACTTATGGTAAAGTCAGAAGTAGACAATTTTCTTTTTAGTTAAGTGATAACAATTGAATTGAATGCTGCATTTCCAATTTCCAATTTTTAGTGCACTTATTTTGACTCTGCTTTCTTTTAATTTCCGAAGTATTTATAAAAACAGTTACTTAATTTATCTTTACAATTTAGTTCAGTAAAATGGCATTCTATTTGCCTATAACAAAATACTTCTTATTTAATTATAACATCAATCCTATAATAGAAATAATAATATTTTTTATCATGTTCAAAAGATCATACTCACCATTACATCGGTCACAATTAAATTTTGTGTGCAATGATGCAAATAACTATCAAATCTGAGAGCTGTTTAATGACTAATCATGATCATGATTAACTAATAGTGTAGCATCTATAAACTAGAAGATTATAGTAATCTAATAGGTAAGACATTAAAAAGCTTTGTATTTTCATATAAAATAAAGCCAACTTTTGATAATTAGTGATGAGTTAATCTTTCTTTGAATAACTGCACTGTTAAGATTAATGTTATTTGTAAATTTTATTTCTTGAGATGTTATTTTGAAAACTGTTTCAATTTGAATCATTTAGAGTTGCATTTAGGATGCATTTATTCTCAGCAACTTTTTAATGATCTTTGAAAGTCAACTGGAATTTTCGTTAGCCTGAATAAAATTTTCAAATTTGAAATATAAAACAGTTGAGGTAAGATGACAGCTATTTTCAGACATGCGAAACTGTCCAATCTAGCAAATGTAATACGGACAAAGAGTGCAAAAATTCAGCGAATTCAACTTTGAACAGTAATGAGGTTTGTATGCAGTCTTCTAATGAGTTGTTTTACACGTCAAAAATTAAATCTACAGTAAAAACACATGTGAAATCCTGTTACAAAGATTATTTTCAGTGGGCATCTTAAACTGATATACTTTTTTTATCTATTTGTAGGGAATTATAATTTTTTTCCAACTACTGGAATCTTGATTTGGTGTAAGCTTAACATCCAAGTGAAACAATTTGCTTTCACTGTGCAGCCTTTAAGCACTCTTATTAATTTCTTAAATCATAAATTACATATTTTTTTTCAGTCAATCAGAGCATACTTTTACAAGTAGAATAGTCAGTGATTTGAATTATTACAAGGAAAACGCAAAAATGAGCTCCAAATTAAAATTGTTTCCTAACTTAAAGAGCGAATTTTTTTGTTTTTCAATACACAATATTTGGAATTGTAATCTGGTACAATTTTTTTTCACTAAACCTCTTGTTTTACTACGCTACATCAGTTTCAAAGATAAAATTATTCACATGAATATATCAACAAAGTTTTCTGTCTCCCATTTTATTATTAGTTCTTCAACCGGACTATCATGCATATCTTTCCTTACCTATCATAACAACCTTTATTTAGCGAGAATTGCATAAATTTGTTGAGAACATAAAAATGGTTCTATACACCTATGGTTTAGTAAAAATTCTTGACTGAACAAAATAAGAATCTAGTGAAAAGTTAGAAGAAATCCGTTCAGTCGGAAAATCATACTATTATTTTGGAAGAAAAAGCAAATTCTGATTTTTCAAAAAGTTTTTTAATTTTGAGAAGTTTCGATATGCTAAGAAATTTTTCCTTCGGCACTCTCGCATACTTAACTTTCTTTCTTTAATGTTATTCGAAAAATGTATGATTTTCGCATATCAAAACATTTCCACGTTTCTACTATCTTCTTTTATCATATTCAAAGCAATCAAGTAATCATCATAAAGAATATTCCAGAACTTCAGAAATTGCTCAAAATTATTCCTGATAAACTCTGTAACAATTCAGTGATGGAAAGTTGGAAGGTAATATGAATAATTAAAGCTTGACAAACTTTTGCACTTGAAAAATTTTTCATCTAAATTTCTACTCCTTCGCACTCACAAATTCTGACAATGGAATTTGCTGTAGGCAAAAGGTTGAATTCAAAATTGTGTTGCACTTGAAAGTTGGAAATAATGATCTTCCGAAAAATCTTTCTACTTGAAAAAAAATTGTTTTTAATAATGAATTTCACTTTATTTGCATTAAGTGAATGAGAAGTTGAAAACTCTCCAAGACTGCACTTCCAAATAAAAATAGCAAGTGAACAGCCTGCCCGCATCTCGGTAATTCAGTAATTCAGTGCACGAAAATTCTAGCACTGGCTGATAAATGACAGCTGTTTCACTTATGTCAGCCTGGGAAAAGTCAACATTTTGAAATTAAAAAGTAATCACAACGCTTGCACTAATTACGACATAGGCAAGTTGACAAAAATACATTATCAAACTCAAAGTGCGCTGAAAATTTTCATATATCTATTTGCATTAATTAAACATAATTGATGAATAGACAAAAGATTAATCGCACATTACTGTGCATATTTTAAAAATTTATACTTTAAGCTATACAATCACAATAAAAAATGTTTACGTAATGATGAAACATCACTTAAGGGGGCTGGGAAATGATAACAACTTGTCACTTAAGTCAGCTGAGATTAGTTGAAAATAAATTTGGAAACCAAGATATTAGATATAACTTCTAGAAGTTTCTTGAACTACCTCTTCGTTTTTTGGTAAGTGTCTGAAATTTTTGAATTGTCAGAGTTTTCCTTGATTCTATTTGCTTTTAAAAAGAATGATTCTTTTTGCTATAAGGCTTTAGTTTTCAAAAAAAAAAAAACTGCTATTAGGCTTTAGTTTTCAGTTATGGACTTGTTATTTTTTTTGTTTTTATATTTCTAGTCAGTATAAAATCATTTATAACGCATTTTATTATTTACTACTAGTCTTGAAATATTCAAGATAAATTTTGCTAATTGCTTTAATTGCTTCAACTAAGTATGACTGCGGGAATTTTATCGTCGTTTTATTTGAAGACAGTAAAGTAGCACTTCGTCGTGGACTTTTTTCACTCGGTTTATTTGATTTGATTTACTTAATGATTTGATTCACTTAATTACAAATTATGAGGCCAAAAAGTTAAAGTACTATTTAGTTCATTTCCCACAAAGAAAATAATAATTTTTGAAAAAATAGTTTGAGCCATGGCTTCATACTCTGTTTTAATTTCATATAAATGTTAGCAGCAAAAGTTGAGCTATCTATAAAGTGGAGAAATCAAAATTCAGCTCAGCAACAAAAGATAAATTTCATTGTTACATAACTTCTGATTGATAAAAACATTCCATAACGTCATTAACAAATCTGTGCTGTTGAAAAGTTGTTTCAGCTTGTTTCTCTTTTTATTTCATATTACCATAGGGACAATAAGTAATCATTATTTTATTCTTTAATCTTATCATCATTTTTAATTTTTATAATTTTTTGTTAATTGAAGTTCATATTTATAAGGTTATTGTTTTTTCATCAACCTTTGGTAACTTATGAAAAGGCTTCGTAATATTGTTCATTTATTTGAAAAAATTATTGAGATTAAAAATAATGATAAGATTTTAGCAGTGAAGCAATGATTACTACTTCTTGCTCCTAAGATAATTTGAAATAATGATCTAAAACGAGGTAATCATGTGCAGTGCCAAATACCCTAAAATTAATTTTTCTCGAAGTTCAAGGCAAAAAATTTCTTAGGGTTTTTGGCTAAATTGTAACAGACAAAAGTTTTGATTATTAGAGAAAGTTGATTATAGAAATTTCTTTTAACCAATCATTTGAAATTGTTTTGTACTACTTGAGAATTCAAGAAATATATCAGCTGATGTGTTTTCATTTATTTCAAATGAAACATTTGTCATGCATTGGTTGTTTCACATATTAAAAAATTATCGTCTTCAAAAAAAATAATTTGCGAAAACAAAATTATAAGCAATTCGAAAGTTTAATTTTTGGTTGAAAATTTGAATACATGTATAAAAGCTATACAGTAACTTTTAATTTTTCCATTTCAGTTCTTAGCAAATCACCAGCAAAAAATCGCTCTTTCTTTGTATTACTAATCAATTTATTATCAAAACCTTGTTAAATTTAGAGTCTTGAAATTTGATAATTATTAAAACTTTGAGAAATCAATTTTGCTTTATTTGGAATCCACCACTTTACTAACAGTTCAGCACAAAAAAAGGAAAGCTAAAATTCTGTATTTTAAGCATTTCCAAAATTAGAATGCTTTATGTAAACATCGTTGTAGAACTCAGCAGTTAAATATGAAAAGATTTTGACAGCACTATTAAAAAAAGAAAGATAATTTTTGGTGAGTAAATGTGGATGTAGTATCACAATTTTTTTTAAATATCCGTACATTATTTAAAATGTATGCTTGTTGACGCAACTTTGAATGCGAATTCAATATAATATTTAAAGGTCATTAGTACTTTAGAGATTTTCAATAAGTTCTAAATTTATTTTTAACTTTTCAAGTAATTATTTATTTACGTGGAAAATTGAAATTACGATAAAGGTTTTGTTTAAAACATACTGAAATTCGTTTTTAATGACAGTCTCGTAAAGTTGATTTCGCTTAGCAAATCAATAAAAATCTATTGATAGAAGAAAGATTTTCATTTCTTAAATGTATTTCAGCAGCTCTAACGATTACAGAAAAAACATGGAAAACAAATGGTTAAACTTTGTTTGCTTCATTGCAATTACAGCAAACTTCCCTATTATAACTGTCCTGTTTCTGATACAAAACCTAAAAAATAGTGCAGATTACAAGAGGATATTAAGTACATCAAAGATCAGACTTCTGTAATAGGGAACTTTTCAGTAGCTCAAATGATAAGTGTTGCAAATTACTGAAAATTAATGCAAATTTAGAACTTGCAATTACTTAACAAAAATCAGAAATACTTCCAAAATTCTAAAAAGATTAAGATTTTGTATCTGCTTTTGTTACTCTACACTATTTCAGATTAATTTTATAAAATTAAAAAAAAAGTAGACAACCAAAAGCTAATCGAGAAGAAATTTCAGTAGAGAATTGACGAAAAAATCTTTCAACTTGCTAGGAATTGGTGCTAACACTTTACTAAACATGCATGTAATAAGTGTTAATAGTTGCTGAAAGAGAAAGTTACTTGTATATGTTTATATTCTACTATTTTAGAAGCACTTATTACAAATAACATCTCTGAACACAAAAAGCAATAAAATACAACTACGTTCAATTTTACTGCATGATTTATTGCATGAGCAGGACAGTGATTAAACTTTAATTACTTTTCGAAGCTTTTCTGGTCACTAAATAATAAAAGCGTGATAACATTTCATATTGTTATTAAGCTTCATACATAAATAGAATTCCGGAGTGTGTTTTTACCAGTTATTTAGATATATGCTTACATTTGGATTTGATCTCCTAACAAACACAAGATGAAAAAAATTTAAAAAAAAAAAAAAATTTGGGATGAAAAGCTATTCGAATTAATTTTGCTATTTGCTCTTCACGTTTCATTTTTCCTTGCTTTCCCACCTATTCTTTGCAGCAAGTGAGAGCTAAGTTTTTCTTATCAACAACATTATCAACAAACTTCGGCTTTTTCTTTACTACAATAATTATAACAACGAAGCTTGCTTCTTTTGCATCTAATTCATCGAGCTATTAATTGTATTATATTCGGACTGATTTGAATATTTGACCAGCGAATTTAAAAAGCTAAAGGAGACAAGTGTGATTCAACATATTTGCTTATTTCTTTATTTTTGATTCTTGAGTTTATAAAAATTTTCTGCAAATTTAAAGGCAAAACTATTTATTTTGTCAAATTGTCTGACAAACTTTATGTCTTACGTAAAATATTACTGTTTAAAACAAAATGTATTTTGTTAAGTAATCATTTAACAGGCATTCAAAAATTGAGTGGATGAAGAAAAAATGGATAGAATTGGCAGGGTATGGATTAAATTAAACACAACACGACGATCATCTCAATCACGGTTCAGCAAGGATATCGATTTAGATGATCATGACATCCCGATTGAGACTACTCAGAAGGTATTTGAGATATTTTCTGAGACTTCGCGACCTACGGAGCATCAAAGTACTGTGAATGATTTTTCTGGATCATCTAAAGCATTTACTAATAGCCGGAAGCCAAAAAATGTAATTGGTCGCGATACATCTTCACAATTAATGGATACTTCAGATACGTTTGATAGAGAAGATAATGTAAAATCATTGCTGGTTCCTGCGCTGCATCCAACAGGAAGTTCTTTTTCTCATTCTAATAATGCGAGTATTCATGATGCAAAGAACGATTCGAAATTTGCCTCAAATACAACAATTAATAAGGCACAATATGATTCTGAAATGGTTGAATGCAATTCAGAACCAAAAAGTAAGCACGATTTGATAGCTGAAAACACGAATTTGCAAATGACATCTCATTCAAATGATTCTAAAATAAAGAAACCAACGCTCTATCACACGTCAGTATTGCCCAAAAACTGCAATGAACTGGCAGTGATGCCTTCAAGTAGTCTCGCATCGTTGAAAATTTTGCCGTCAATGCCGTCATCGCTTGTGTTTGGACAGTCTCCGAATACAACAAATATAGTACATCGTCAAACTTTGAATAGCACTGGTAATGATGGAACAGCAGAAACATCAGTTATTTCGGTCAGCTATAACAACTTAATATGTTTCAAGACTTTAAATTTTTATCAGCATACAGTCTTTTTATTTGGATAAACAGGAAGAAAATTTGAGAATGGATTAGCATTTAATTTGATTAAACAATATCAGTAGTGATTTTGAAGTATACTTCTTGATCAAACAATGGCTAGGACATTATTTTTTCGAGAAATCCTTTAATAAATTTACTGTTTTGTCATTTTTGCAAATTCTCTTATTTTTTGGCCAACTATAGAACCATTATTGTGCTTAGTTTTCCGGTCACAGAAAATGTTAGTGGCTGAATAATGTTTGATATTAGAAACTAAAACACAAAATCGATGTAAAGAGATTTTGAAAAAATTTAAGAATTAAGCAAAATTGTAATTTGAAATTCTTTTAATTTACGGATAATTTCTAAATTCAACCAATTAATAGTGAAATATTTTCAAAAGCAAATTGAATGGATTAAAACCAGAAAAAATATATCTCCGAGATTAGGAATAGTACTTTTGGTCTGCTACGTTTAGTTTTTTGTATTATTAAAGGACCAAAAAGCAATGCACGAAATTTGACATCAAAGCGTGAATAGAATCAACCAAAATAATATCTATGGTAATAGGAATGTTTTGAGAATTTTTAGCTTTGTGTACATTATGCGGATATAAATTTAGTTTACTAAAGTATCATTTTTGTTGCATCGAAGGGGTAGTTTAATTTTCTTTTTTTAGGGAGATCTTTAAAATGCTTATGAGTACTATCATAGACTTTTATGAAAGAAAAAAGAAACTTGCCAATTTCCACAATTATTACTCTTTATTATTTGAATTTTGATTGGAACATTTGATTTGGTTGAAGAATTAAAATATTATGAGAGCAATTTTTCGTTTTTCCGTGCTTGAGTGCTATTTTTATGTATTAAAAATGTGCAATAATTTTTAAGATTAAGTGACCACTCAAAGTACTCTCATCTAAATATCTTTCTTAACTGTCATATCGTCAACAAATTCTAGTATATGCAAGCATCACTTCTGCCAAAGTTTAAAGAAAAACTTTGTAAATTTGTTGCACACAATATTAAGTATGTTTATGAATAAATTTTAGACTTTCACGGAAAGCTATCATCCGGCAATTCTTAGTTCCTCCTTTCTTAAAGAAATTTTTTATTGATAAATTATTGATTTTCCTGCTGAACTCAATTCTTTATGCATTTTGCACATCTTTGAAAATTAAATTATCATTATACAAGATTGAATTGGTCTCATTTTTTGTCAAAAGTTTCTATGTGTGTAAATAGACAACAATCTCATTCATATGTCTTACAAAAAATTTGCAGTGAGATTTTTTTTGTTGCGTGATTGACGACAGTGGTTTATTGGTGTTCCTGGGCTGGCCAATAATTTGCGAGGAAGGATCGAAAGTATTGATAATCAAACACCTGTGCCGTGTTCGTAACCGGTCATTTATCATCTGAATAAAAATAGTTTGCATTTCGATCATCCAATAGTAAGAGATGGCAAATTTATTGCAATTTGTGTTGATAAAGTCGGTTGCGGGAGAAAAATTAATCTTTCCCGATAATTGTTATCTCTGGCAGTTTGTGAAACCAAATGATAAGTGATGATTTTCTGATGTGATAGGCAGCTGCTGATGATGATTTTGTTGAAGCTTTGTTACAAGGGATGATAACTTAGTGTGAAACTTGAACAACAATAATTTATATCAGTTTCTAGTCCCATTTGGACTACAAACATTCAAAAAAGTTCTTGCAAGCTTATCAGCAATTACCGTTATTTATGAAAATACAAAAATAACATTTGACTAAACCAAAAAAATTAGCTCGAGTAAGCAATTATTCTTTTAATTTCATTTAAATTTGTTACCAGTGGCGCGGTGGAGTTAAATTTCCTTTTTTACTTAAGTGTAATGGTTCTTTTTTTTTCATTAAAAATGCTTGAAATTGGAAAAAATTTACAAAGTAAAGTATTTGGCCCTTCATTTTATCTTTGACAAAATACCACTTGTTTCAATGCCATTGATATTCTTATTTTAATTACAGTAGCACCGATATGGATGTTACTCAAAAAGAAGTTCATTACACAAGCTAATTTGTAGTTAGGCTCAGAACAGAATGTTTTTATTAAAATTTCGAAAATAAGTAATTTATCAATGTAATTTTTAGAGAATATATTTTTAATATGTACAGTAAAATAAAACTACTCATAATTATCTTCTTTCCATCCAATCCATGACAAAGTTTTCAAAGTTTACAAATTTAAATAAAATTGTAAATCACATTGATATTACACTATAGATCATAAGTATCAAAAGTATAGAAGTCATAAAAAACTGTTAGTTGAAAGGAAGCTTAATCAGATTCGAAATAGAAATTTTATTTATCTTATTTATGGTTAACTCCAATTTATATTCGTAGTTTGAAGTATGCGAAGATTCAAAAAGGAATTGCATTAGCTTTTTGGTCACTACTTATTAGAATTTATTACTTTATAATAACTTCCTTCCAAATATTTTTAAGTGAACTGCAATTGTCAAAACAATATTAAATATTCTTTCTCATGGTCTGCTCTGAATGCATTATTTATTACATAGTAAATTTAGGATATTACAAAAACTGGTTTAAGAAGCATTTTTAAGGAAAGTAATCGGTAACAAATTATTGCATTTTATATTTTAATAAACCATCAAGTTTCTTGATTCACATTATTTAAAAAAATATGCATTGAGCCAAATATTTGAACAGAACACCTACTGGATTGCTTGATAATTACTAACAGAAATATAAAATCAATGAAGTAATTCGGTATAATCTGCATATTTTGGACAGAACATTTTTTTAAGATGAATAATATATATGATTCTCATAAAGTTTTAAATTTTTTATTTTTTTAGAACTAATAAACTATCACTTTTTTTCTCATTGAAATAATTGCAGTTGAAGTAAAGTTAAGACAGAGTAAAAGTGAAAAGGTGTTGAATTACACACGCTTTATACTAGCAAGTTCACAAATGTTGCAATCTGACAGTTCTTTTTGTAATTTTTTACTAAATTAGAATTAATTGCAAAGTATCAGTTTTAGGAAACTCCCAAGAAAAAAAATGATTCTGTGTCAAATGTGGCAACATCAAGTTCTGTTGATGATTTTAAACAACAGGTAACCAAACATATGCTTGTGCACAATTTTGATTTAATTTACATTATTAAAAAATGAAGATTGAGACTCACCATGTTAAGCTTTATGATTAATGATGAGGCTCAAGCTTTGTGATAAAAATGATGCAGTAATCAAGCTCACTTTAGAATCCTAATTTTAACTACTTTTTTTTAGTCGAAAAGACGTAGTTCAGTGCTTGTTCGCCGAGGATCTTTAAATATGGAGCCGTTAAAGCGAGTCGTACTTGATGATGTTTATCACGTTCACAAACAAGTAGATTTTAGATCATATAACCAATTTTCGTTAACATATTGTTATTAATAAAGCAATTAACTAAAGTGTGCATTTGAAAACGATTCCACAAGCGTTTTAATTTACTACGTTCTCATGCCGAATAAATTTTGGACAAAATAAAAAGAATACAATTTAAACGCACTTGCAGTTGGGAACCGGTCGATTCGGTTTTGTTAAATTAGCGGAACACAAAGAATCGAAACATGATATTGCTATTAAGTTCTTTCCTCGACCTGAGATTAAGCAGGTATCTAATAGTATCATTCAGTTATATATTTAACAATGGCTATCCAAAAACTGAACAGTTATCTGCTTGATGTTAAAAATTAAAAGCTGATATTGATAACAAGTAGTTGGCTCTCATTATGCAGCTTTGATTTTTTCATGCAAGTTTTTAGATTGATTTTGTTCGAGAATACAATTATTCGTACTTCTTATCACCCCATCCCAATATTATTGATACCTATCAAGGTATTTACCAAACTGATGATGAAAGTGCTTATTTTTTCGTTCAAGAATTTTGTCCTTTTGCGTCATTTCGCGAAACAGTTGAAGCTTCTTCAAGTGGTAAAAAAAGTTCTATGCTGTAAAAGTTTCGCCATTAAATTAATAATAGCATTTTCTGTAACTCACGTTAATTTGACCAGTAAAAAATTTTCTGGTAAAATTTCTTTATGTATTATTTGCCTTTCAAGAAATATTATATGAATTGTGAAAAAATTTTCAGAAACATTTTTTTTCAGGAATTGGAGAAACTGCTACAAAAACAATTATGCTGAAGGTGCTGGCTGCTATTGAATTTATGCACAGTGAAAATTTGGTTCATCGAAACTTAAAAGCTGAAAATATACTCATTTTTGACAGAAACTACCATAAAGTTAGTAATTTGTTTCTATGTAGTAGCTTACATTTTCGAAACTTAAATCAAATATGCCGATTGTGTTCAATAAAAAATAGTGAACAAATTTTTGCTAGCTATAAAATAATTTTAAAAAGTCTATTTTTTTAAAAGTCATATTTGATTTACTAATAACGGCCCAAAATTGTCCATTATAAAACTTTAAAGAGTAATTTTAAGGTAAAAGTGACTGATTTTGGATTGACACGAAAAGTAGGCACATCTGTTCGTCATTTGGAATATGTCAATTATTATCATGCACCAGAATTATGTGAAACTGTTGTTAACGAAACTTTCATTGTTGATCGATCAATTGATATCTGGGCTATAGGTAACCACACAACACTGTTCTATCTCTAAATGTTTGATAATTTTGGTGTAATTTTCAAAAATTTCAAAGTTCCAACTCTTTTGCATGCTTACAATCAAACACATTACTTTTTTTTCAATTTTAGGAATATTAATTTACTACAGTCTTCGTGCACGTTTTCCATGGCAAAAAGCAACAATCATGTGTAAACCATATTGGGAATGGGAACAGTGGCTGAAAAGGAAAAATTTGCAATTACCGAAACGTTTCGATTGCTTCACTGAAAAATCGCTGAAATTATTCAGGCGAACACTTGAAATAAGGTAATAGTGATACTGATCAAGTTCTCATTTGTTTCATTTGACTACATATACATATCTAATATTGCTTTTACAATGTAAACATAAAAATAAGCATAATAATAGCGAGAGAAGCTTACTAGTGCTGCTTTGGGCTCTCATGTAAATTATGTGGCATTTATTTAAAGTATTTGTAGTACACTGCCACATGAGACTAGCATTTTATGAACTTGCTTCGTGAAGGACGGACACACTGGAAGGATTTTCTTAGCTTTTACTGCACTTGTAAATCATGAGATCACACAATTGCAAACTTCCATAAGTCGGACAAGGGTTGTTACTTTACTTTGATTTAGATGTAAGGATCGATGGAGTGTGAAAAATGTCTCAAAATGTTTAATGAAGGAAAAATTGTTGAAAACGCCAAAGATCGCTGAAGAAGTGTGATTGCTAATTTCTATAAACTATATATTGCAAATAATATTCCAACTTCGCATCACATAGTTGTTCTTAAAATGTATAGCAAAAATCTATTTACAGTCTATTATTTCCCGTATCCTTGCAATAGTTAATTATATTCTTTCATATTTGACTTCATCATTTAGTTTTAATTCCGCGAATTAAAGATTCACTCCCATTACATATCCTTCAATTCAGAAATCTAGAAGAAATTAAGGAATGGATCTATGAAATCACTTTTATCAAAGGATTCTTGACCTAATAAATGGGCACCGTGCCATCAAATGAGAGCTCTAAACTTTTTTTTTCTCATAAACATGAACTCGTTGTTCGTGTAAAGCTTTTTGAATTTGTAGATTCCAACTCTACGTTCAACAACTTGCCTCTTTACTAATTTAATTGAAATTTTTGGGCCCAATGAAATCACCAAATGAATTCCCGAAACAGTAAAATCCACAACTATGCCGATCAAACTGTAAATTTTAGTTATTATGATAGCCATCTGACCTGACAAAGAGAGAACAATTTAACAGTATGACCTGATCCCTCTCCGAAATAAACTTGTTTCTTTTGTTGATCACAGTCAACCCTTCGTCAATTTAGACAAACTCTTCTGCAGCCAAATGTTATCAATCTTTATTCCTTTCTATCCCTTGTCAAGGCATTACATCATTTCTCTAGATACTTTCCACAGTACTGCAATTTCAGCTTGCATAAAAATGCTTCAAGGTGAAATTTTTCAATTTCATAGTAGCCATGTTGTAAGTTAACTATTGAAAAATCATGGAAATATGAAAAAGTTTAATGAATTGATAGGACTGCACGAGACAGAATAAACCCATTAATCAATAATAACTCTGATATGCTACCATTTTACAAATTAAGAACTGAATTCCATTAAAAAAGCAACAATTGCTTAATTCATCAGTTGAATCTATCACATTTATGCCTGTTCCTGAAAAAATCACAATCACTGAGCTGTTTTCGAGCAACCATATAATTTTCACATCGCTTTCAAAGTAAACTCATTCATTGGTAGACTTTTGCTTCACCACGCTAGAAATGTTACTTTCCTTTAAAAGATCACCGAAGAAACGAAAAACGACCGTAGAAGCTGACTTTCATAATCCTTGACTTGGAGATCAAAAAAAAGTAACATACTTCTCACCTAATTTAATCTAAATCTTTTGACTGCTGAATCACGGTGATTTTCCTTAATTTGTATTTCTTTATGTAGTTTTCCCGCCAAAATTCTCAATGCATGAGTGATGCAGAATTTTGTTTTGAAAAAAATTACTATTCCCCTATATACATGGTCTGATACGAAAGTAGAATATGATAAAAAAAAGGCTTCGCTAATCTGCTTAACATAAAGACATTAATAAACATCACAAAGTCAAGAAAATTCAACACAAACCATATTGAATGCACCCGTCTTAAGTATCACCAACTATTGCTGATAAGCTTATGCGAGCACGAATCATAGAAAAACTAGCTAATGTACAACAAAATAATAATAATAATAATAATAATGCTAATTCAGCTCTCGACTCTCTTAGCCATTTCTGTTGAAAAAATAAGAATTAGAAGTAATGCCTAACTTAATCTTATAGGCAGTTTTTCTTAACAATTAATTGGTCATTTTAACAAGCATTCATAATTGCATATATTTATATGGTAATGTAGTAATCCAATATTCAAATCCGAAACATAAACGACAACTAATATTTATGAATTAACCAAGTGATTATTGTAATAACTGAGCCTTCAAATTATTGATTATCTCATCTTTTTCAACTAGCTGCTTACGCAGTGCGTCATTTTCTTCAATCAGTTGTCGTACAATGTCGCTTTCGTCACTTTTCTGCAACGCTTAATTTATGGAATGTTTTTTATAACTGATATTAAAAAAACTTGTTGCAAAAACAAACAAACCCCTGATGTTTTGGTTGAGACTTCGGCCGTTACTGCATTCTGAAACGTCAGATAAAATTAAAAGTTGTGAAATTAGATGACCAATAAATTGAAAAAACTGCCAATGTTGTGCAGATTACTATGAATTGTGTGACCACTCTAAACTTCATAAACTGGTCCTTACTTCATAATTCAAAGTTCAAACCCTCCATATTACTAGCAAAAATCTTGCTCATGATAGCAACTTCTCCAAAATATAAATTTGGAGTCAGAAAATTATTAGAGCAAAAAAGAATCATGCGAAATCATCAGAGCAAGGAGGAACTAGTACAGAAGTGGTGATAAACTCATTAAATTGGTAAACATGCATTTATCAATGTCCGCAATTCCAGTAATTGACTTTTTATGTATACTACATCATTACACGATGACTCATACATAGCTACATTAGGAAATGCGATTGTTGGCGCTTCATTGCTAGAGATTTCATTGCATTCCCGATTCCTAAAACAGAACTAAACCAGTAATCAGCTCACCTGAATTCAATTCAACGCCTCATAGATCTGTTAAAGAAACTGAGAAAAAGAAAAACTAGACAAAACAGAGTAATCTGTGCTGTCTCCTTTCACTGCAAGCACATCTGTTTGACAAGAAAAAATTAAGTTTCCAGTTTCTTTCATCACATGAATACATACTAACTTACTGCCAAAACCCTTGCTGCGTTGTAGCAGCTTTAATCTACTTTATCATCACTTCAAGCTTATTCCATAAAGAAAACACACTAACAAGCAAATTTCACAGAATTAGATAAACATTTGCAATCTAGGATGAGAAAAAAGTTTTTGTGCAAAAAAGAAAGAAAAAACTTTGGAATTTAATATTCAATGTGTACTGCAATAGCAAAGAATAGCTGTCTAGAGGCAGAGAAATCATTTTTGTAAATATGTAAAATTTTGTGATCATCCACAGCAATAAAGAAGCTGTAATTGATGACACAAGTCAATAACATAAGAACATATTTCTGCATGATTTACAGCGAAAAACTTGTCCTCAAATTGTAGCAGAGTATAGATTAAAACACTATTTATACATTAAGATGTAGGATTAAGCAAATGTTGGAAAATTAAAAAATAAATTCTCACTCTCACACTCAGATCTCTCTAATACTACATGAAAATATCTCCAGTTCATAACATTACAACGAAGTGTGTGATAAGATACAAGTCAAATTAATTCATCTGGATATGGATATAAAGAGATTTAACTGATATAGAACAAATCTGAAATCGTTATTCAAGAAACCAACGGATAAACACATTTAAATAGCAAACATCGAAGCAGATGCTTACTTATGGTGTGTTGTGATTGAACTTGAAGAACTGACTGGTCCATGATTAAAGTCACGTTGTCGTGGCCGATCTGAGCGCGACCGACCTGCTCTGCAATTCACAACATTTGTATATGTACTCGAATTACTTATCATAATTCGCTGCTTTTGACGTATAAAATCCATCTCTTTAGCAACAATGATTTAATATGTCTAAATTACTCTCATTTTGATTTCCTCCTATTGGAGCAATAATAATTTAGTGATATTAATCGATATAACATTGTTTTTGCTCGATAATATAAACTGTGAATAATTATTGTAAAATAGTTTTGACAAAGTTTACATTTGATGTAAAAGACAAGCTTTAGATATACAAACCCTCAATCAACTGACGTTTATAGATTCTTACTCTTGTAAAAAAAGAAAAAATCTGCAACATTATCGTTACCTCAAGATTCAAAGCAAATGAATAAAAGGAGCTAGTGAAACATGCACCATCGTAGGAATTTGCAGGTCATAATTTGGAATTGTAATGAAGTATGCAATATGAACAAATAAAAAAATATGAGATACAACATATTAATTAAATTACGAGCATTTACATGTGAGGAAAATGGAAAAGCAAGCAGTGAAAATTGTAATCACTTGAGATCGCATAATAGTAGAAAATGACATACGTTCTCTATTACGCTTAGTAACAACTTCAACACAAACTGATAAACTGCTCACATATTCTGTTAATTTTGAATACTTTGAAAAAGCTAGGTTTCTGAATTTTAGCCACGTCAAAAATCGCATTACTGCATTAAATAATGAAATAAGTGATAATTTGGTAATAAGATATATAACAATCACTCACCAAAAGTTGAAATAACTGTGCAAGCAAAATCAGTCTTTCGGACTTCTTTACAGTAAGATGAAAATTATTCTTTCGGGTACAAATGAAAACAAGGAAAACATATTTTTGAAAAGAGATACAGATTGCAATAAATGACTCAATTTAAGCCAAGCATCTGAGGCAGAAAGACAACACATTAGTGAATCTGCTTGATAACTTATACGTACTTCACAACCAAAATGATGAAAATAAGACAAACATTAAAAAACATGAAACGCCGACTGAAACTGCTATCCCTTTTTGGCAACAAATAAGTTTTAATCAAACAAGCACATAAAAGAGCAAATGTGGAAACTTGCACCAATTAAAAAACAAATTGGCAAATAAGAAAAGAAAAGTTAAGAAAATAGATATTATGGAGAAGAATATGTTAGAATCTCATACTTACCTCATGGATTTGATCAAAGTGTTCAGAAAGAGGCAATCAGCCATCATAACACGTCCTTCACTAATACAAAATCATCAAAATAGAACGAGACAAAACGAGATAGAGAAAGGGAAACAAAATGAAAGAGGAGGAAGAACACAGCAGAAACGATCATTCTTCCATGCAGACATGAACCTGTTTTGCTAAGTGTTTTTCACATCTTAGTTTTAGTTCTCAAGTTTTGCTTTATCTTCCACAAGTTTGTTTCCATCTTAATAAAATTATATTATGGCTTCAAGAATGCATTTGAGTTCAACTAATGTCTGCAATGGACTCAACTACATTTGAGTAGCTGCTGGAGTTTACTATGAATTCCTAATGATTTTAGCATTTTCACTTATGTAGTGTTTAAATAAACAGCCCTCACAACTGCTATCTTGCTGAGCAGGCATCGATGACTTCCACACTATTTGACCTTTACCAAAGAAACAAAATTCTCTCTTTACGATTATTTTTTGCATTATAGATTGCCATTTAAATTAAGATATTACTTTCAGAGAATAGATACCAAATTGCTGAATAATATTTACCACAAGCCCCCTCACACTCGTTAATCGTAATCTTTTATAAGATATTTCATATTTTTATTTGACGTATTTGAGAACAAATGTTTCATTCTCTTCTTTTTCCAACTTAATTGTGCTATCCGTTGTCATATCTAAAATAGTAAAGACTTCTCAATCTTTTTCTATTCTTTCAGAGGACTGAAAACAATTTATTATCACCTTTCACCTCTTATAAGTCCCTATAAATGAGCGATTAAATGACCGAAACAGCGCCTAACTAAAAATTTAAATTGCCGGTCATGCACTGTCCTTTTGTTCGTTTGTAAATTAGTTTCATATTTATTACATCTTATTTAAACTCCTACACGATGAATAGTCGAATAATCAGACATGAAAGAAGAACATGATTAGAGAATGAATAAATATGAATACAATAAAATATGCGCTATTTATAATGAAATGGACGAATATATAAAAGACGATGAAAAATCTGTTAATAAATTAAGCATGTTTCCCGTAATCTAGAAACGAAACCAAGAAACAATATATGGAATTGTCACTAAACAGTTCATTAATTGTTAATAGGAACGCTTTACATTTAAAAAAGGCTGACATAAAAAAGTTAGTACGTTTTCGCATTGTTAACAACTTGAATAGTTCGTTATAAGCTAACAATCTAAAATAAACATGTTACTTATCGTTTTTCAAAATCACAAGCATGCTTCTCTATCCTGAATATAGTTACTATAAACCACATTGAATTTCCTATCCAATTTTTTAGTTTCACTTTGAAAAGAATACTTTTGATACCTCTCCCATCACTAATCATCGCTATATCAAAAACTGAACATTTAAGAAATTCATACACTTGGCTGTTGGTCATGTCCAGAAATTGTTCCCGTATTTCTTTGTCCGGTGATTTTTCTGGAGAATCCTGAAAACCGGAGGACGTCGTAAATCCAGATGAAGTCATGATAGTCGGTGAAATAAACTCATTTGTACTGTCTCCTGATTTGCCATCACTGTCTCCAAGATCATCCACAGAAGGCACATTATGCAAATCACCGCTCGGTATAATATCAATTAGTTTACGATCACATCTTTAAAAAATGTTCTAATTTTAAAAGTTTACTGAATCTCTTAAATTTACAGAAGATATGGAAGTAAATTACGACTACATACATCTTTCCATCATGCAAAGATTGCTTGCTTGATGCTTCGTCCCATTCTCGACATGTTTCTGAGGATAGAAATTTATTGCTGATTAGGAAAATATTTGGATTGTTAAAATCCGGAAAAAACTCTACAAAAATGCAAACAAGATATTAGTGAATTGAGGATACCACTTCATCTTTTAATAATTAAACTATTATTTAAACTTTCGTTTGTATACATTGTGCAAATACGGTGAAATTAAGAGACTAAAATTCAAAGCTTTTACAATTTACAATATCGTCGCTTTGAGCGAGAAATTCATCTTTTCACACTTTACTATTTAATCATGAATTGATTTAATGCAAACAGAAAATTTCTGAAATATAAGAAGAAATGTAAATGAGTATGTAAAAAGAAAAAGGAAGATAATTTCTCACTTCAAAACTGAATTTTATTCATAATTAATGATTTTTCAAGACATTTGTTTGGTTGAAAGGAACCTCTCACTGATTTTGTTGCAGAAGTGATTTCAATTTCGTTATATGAAGGTGACAGGACTGCTATCATTTGGTTCTCTTCATTACCCTTCCAGGCCTCATCGCTCTTACTAGGAACAAATTTTGTTAGTGACACTTCCACTGCTGGCGAATTTTCAACACAAGATGATTCACATTCCGCTAATGGCGCCTGCAAAAACATGCAAAGAAACCCAAAATTTAGCGTTAGACCGCTGCCTTTTTCATTACTTGAGCGACATAAATTGATAGTTGAATTATAAGAAGAGAACAAATACTTGGTCTGATTTTTTGACTGGTAATCTTCGAGGTGGTGTTGTATATAGCGGTATAAAAGATTTTTGTTTGCTATTGATGCTTTTCTTTTGATCGTTTTTTCTTATCTGACATTTTTCAGCATTTTCTACTTCAACACATTTTACTGCAACGGAAACAAATAATTTTTGAAATAAAAGCCGAAAAAACTTATGCACGACACTCGCACGTCCCAACCAATAAAAAAAGCATGAAATAATGAGTTTTATGATACATGAAAAAGCTCATCCCTGTTCTGATAACAAAATTATGCATAGGTGAATGCAAAAAGATGAAAACCTGACAACTTGAAAAGCATTAAGAATTTTAGCAAGGTGACTTGAGCGTGTGATACGTCCATAGTAAGTGTAATCAATTTATGTTCTAGATAAGATTAAGTGCTGATTTTGTGAAGAACACCAAAAGTTGCTTAAGACATAAAAAGAAAATAATACCTGATTCTGTCTTCGCAGTATTTATCGACGGCTTCATTGTTTCTTTTACAGAACTGCAATTTCCTGTCTTCATAGGAACAGCTCCCGTAGATTTGTTCAGCTGACGAAGATTATTAAGTAACGACAGATCTTTTGCAGTTTGCGGCTTTAAATGTTCCTTGCAACCTTTCATGACAGAGCCCTTTGTCTCATCTCTCGACTCTGTTGTAGGTAGAATTTTAGATCTGTTAACCTCTGAGTACTTTTCTCGATTTGATGAAGAATCTTTTTCATACACCTCTACCGTTGACTGATTAATGTTATTTGATGAGAAACGAATTCCAGGAATTCTAGAAGCCTTCGATATACTATTTCTGGAACTCTCTTTACTTGAGATAACTTTGTTTGGTTCGGAGCAAGAAGAGTTTAACAGTGTTCGTGTTTCCATACTTACTGATTTCTTGAATTGCATGTTGCTTGATGTATTTCTAGCTATCTCTGCAGGGTCCCGTCGAATACTGTAAAAATAAATTTGACAAATAAAATTGGCGGCTAGGAGGTCCAAAACGATAGATTATCGTTTACTTTAAGCAGCTGTCGGTAGCTAATTCACTTTTTCTCTTCTCTTTGTCTCAACAGTTTTAATGAGATCCAGACTTAAGTAAACATTGCTTATCTCTTAATCACAATTATCGACAAGGCTTGTTCAAAGGCAAAATTATCAGTGGTGTTACATGCTTGAAATGAAAAAATGACGAGGTAAAGTGACGGAAAAGCAACAAAGACATCGTGAAACCTGCTTGAAAAAGAGTAAGGAGTGCCGACTAGACAATCAAGGGAGTCGTTGAAGTCAAGGAGGTACGACAGTTGATTAACATAGCCTTGTTACAATCACAAGTACCAACCACTCTCCTTCGTCTGTCTTATTTTAAATAGTTTCTTGAATGCAAGATTCTTACAACCATGACGGCAGGGAATCTGCAGTCCGCATAATCCGGCTGCACCGCAATGCAATCACAATGTCTCTGGCTAACCAGAAACAGAACTGGTCTTGACAAGCACTCAACCATTTAAAATGAAACACTTAATCAATGATGCATTATCAGATAAAGATATTCGAAACTGTGAAGAACATGTACTAAGATTTTTTGATTTTTATCTTCAACATAACAGATGAAGTGTGGTAAGCTAATGAAAGCTTGAAAAGTTACTCATATGTTGAATAGAAGTACCGATATTCCAAGTTTTTCAAAAACAAAAATAATTCGATTTTTTTCCATTTACAGAATTTAGACTCTCACATCAGAGAGATAACGTATGCTTCTACAACTACATAATGTTCATGTAGATACCGTACCCATTTGTACCAGAAGGGCAGCGATTCTGAAGCAGGAGAAAGCTCA
>UYYF01004271.1:37786-82639 GCA_900618365.1 Thelazia callipaeda
TGACTAATTACAACCTCGCAGAAAATCCTACCGTTGAAAACGTATTAGCAGCCCAAAAGGCGTTCTTGTATAGCTAAATAGAAAAGAAATCCCACCATGCAGAGCTATACAAGATGCGGACGAATAAACCTCGTCCACAGTTGATTCATCAAAATGGCTGCGATACGGAAACACTACCCCACAAGATGAGGCACGATACTGTTATCTCAAAGACAGAAATATGTTTGGAGCTGAGAAAGATATGCGCCAACATTGTGGGAAACGTGTGAAGACGGTGAACTATCTAGCAACGCAGTGTGAAAAATGTTACATCACGACTATACTAGAAGACACAGTGAGGTCCTTCCTACGAGGCCTATCCAATGAGGTCCTATCTTTTTATTGCACTTATCTTTATACTTGCTCTCACTCTTTATATATATATATAACGAACATCCACAAACGCTGCGCGAAGGAGATTAGTATATCTGATCACGTCAAGGCATATATCCAATCCACAGTGATCAAGAAGAGCATCTCATTCAATACTCGTTATGGATTCCACAAGAACGAAGCAAAAACGATGAGTACAAGAAACATGAGCGCGGGACAAGTATAGTCAGAGTGCCCAGAATACGATCCAGCGCCAGAACCAATAAAGCGAAACGAAAACTAATCTCCACATTTTTTCTTTCTTATACTCCAATTCCACAAGTAAACATTAATATTAATGGTTCATAGAAAGAGTTTAATAAAGTCAACCTGGACAAGCTGGCGCTTGCACGAATATTTTGATTTCCGTCTGTACGACTGAGACGATTTCCTAATTTTGTAAGCTTTGATCGCACAGAATGCGCAACAGACATTAGTGGACTTCGTGGTACACCATTCGAGCACCCACTTCGGGAAGAAACAATAACAGCAGTCTTTGATGCAAGATTTTGTGCCATACTGTTCTCAATAACTAATGACCGATCTTTTTCCATATCTTGGGAGTGTATTTGTGCTTCCTAAAAAACTTTTCCGATAAAGTTTTTAACTAGAGTTTACTAGACCTTATACTGAAATAATTAATAATGTATGAAATGTCAAAATAAAGTTGTGATATTACGAAAAAGTTCCAAAGTTTATTGAGTGATAAATTCAAGCTAAAGTTTAATGTCAAAGTTTAATAGTGTATAGCTAAGTTTTCAGTTGGCTTCACAAAGTGAATTTCAATTTTTTTGTCTCAAGGTTAAATTTTAGTTACGTCGAGTTCTCTAAATGCATTTTAACAAAAAATATTATCTGTTGCTACTTTTTTAAAATCAACCTTGGTAGTAGGCGAGGAGATAGATCCTGCTACAGATTTTGATAAGAGTAGTTCCTGAGAAACTTTGGAAGTAGAAGGTGTAATTGATCCAGCATGAATCTCGCTATGCTTTTCTGAGATTTGAGTCATAATTGAATCATTCGATTTAGATTCAGGAATTGGCGGTATGGCGCGATTCAGTGGTGGTCGAGATTTAGCAAGACTTGCTTGACCATTTTCAACTGCTTGTCGGGATGGAGGAATAACGACCAGAGTATGGGTCCGCGGATATGGATATGAATGCGAAGACGAACGACAAATTCTAAAAATTCCAAAATTGCATGCAAATTTGATTGCATGTAATGAGCACACTGAATGATTTGAAGAACTTTTCAAAGCCATCAAAGTACTTGTCGATTAATTACAAAAACTTCACTTCTGCTTATATAAGAAGAGATAAAAACTGGAGAGGAATAAACGTCAGCCTCATTGATTACATTAACTTATTTGCTATCACTTACTTATCTCGCTCGCTCGCACTAAAGCAAAATTTGCTTGCATGCTAAATTTTTTTGATGTTTTGAGATTTATCATTGCTGATATAAAATTAGATAATTGCTAGATCAATGTTAAAATCTATTGTGGATTCAGTAATAAAATGATTTGAGCGTGTTAACAAACAAGAACATAATTTTACAATTGTTTACAAAATTGCCCGAAATTGTTGGAATGATATGCATGCTCATTTCATTAAAACAATCGAACCAAATAATATTTGACTGCACCTTGAAAACACTTTTATTATTATATAACTTCGTGAAATAGTCGTTAGACTTCAAAGCGTCACTGCGTTACTACGTTTTTCAAGTTTATTTTAATGTTTTTGCAATTTTTATTGCTTAATATCTATACAGCTACTTCATTATGAGTGAGACTGAAGTATGAAAATGCGGCATATAATCATTCAGAAATTTTTAAACTGAAGCAAAAAGAAAAATATGCTTTTCGGATAAAGACAGCGAATAAATAAGCAGACCTCAGACTGTTCAAATTCAAATCCCACTACATCGTACTTATTTACATACCAGAGCGCATCTCGACGAGACCACTTTTTGGTCACTTATATCATGCTGAGTACTTTGCAGTAATAAAAACAAGTTTAGCAAACACAAATAATCCTACATTTAGTTCAAATAAAACTTTGCTTTTTGTAGGGGATGCAAAAAGTCAAAAGCGAGGAATGCAAACTGAAGATTGTGTGCAAGAGGGGTAAAATTTATTTCTTTCCTCCTCTTTTGCACCCAGTAACGATAATGATTGATAGCAAATTATGATTTAAAATGCAAATTCGTATCACACTTCATGCGACAATTCTTGTTATTTGTCATCAAATAATGCATCATAACGAACTCGCTTTAAGTCCATTCAATTTACTAATACTAAATTTGATCAGCAATTTCAGTTGAAAAGTACTCTTCCAATTTTTTTATATAGCAGTATCCGACTTTATGCTCCATCAAGCTTAGTTCAGAGTAAATATGAGAATTGAATTTTCAAAATAATAGACCGCATGAAAGAGACAAAAAGTGATTCAAATGATGCCATTTTTGTAAAGTACACTCAAAGTAGCTATTCTTTCAGAGCCGAAAGCTTAAAAGATTATCTTTAGTTGGATATTAGATCCTTTTGACTTGCCTCGTCTTAATATTATAAATTTTGGAGCACATAAAATGCTCTTATCAACTGCTTTTCGAGAATATAAAATTGTTTTCACTAGCTAATTTTTTTAATATACATTGGATTCTTACAAACTCTTCAAATCTCATCTTGAAATTTTTTAGGGGGAATTTTCCGAATTACTTACTCTTACACTAAATCTAACATCGGCATTTCTAGTGCTTCTTTATACAACCAGTGTAATGAAATATCTTAAGTTGGTTTCTAAGAAACAAGAACACAACTGACTTATTGCATTTTAATTCATTTTTGAAAACTAATTTAATCAAAACTTGTATATGCGTGATCTTCAAAAATTTTTTGTTAAACAAATTTCTATTATTCTACACGAGTAGTACAAGAAAAAAGATAAGTAATGCAAAGGTCATTTATAAAGTTATCATTTTATGAAATTATTATCGAAACTTAACACCGAGTTTTCAGTGATTGAAAAGTCAGGCAAAAAGTTCGGCTCTACATATCTTGATTTAAAAATGTTTTCGTTTCCAAACGCAACAAACTTCTTGCCCTCATTCAAAGACGATCACAAATTGTAATAAAGGCATTTCCATTTCTAGATTAACAGGAATATGTTTGGGGGAAATAACAGACAAGATATATATATATATATATATATATAACTATTATAAACGTTCATTAGCTTATTGTGCTGTAAAGGGCAGAATTATTCGCTTATCTTAATTGAGTTTTATTTTGACTTTTTTTGACACATCATCTAACCGTACCACTAAAGACTGCGTGTTCCTAGTGTGAATAATTTTCAAATCAAACTTCTATAAGACTTTCTGCAAGCAAATAGGAATCCTGCTTACAAAAATTAAACCTTATGCCAAAATCATTCTCATGCAGTTCAAGTTGAATTAATGAACAAGTTAAATTGTATCAACTCGTGTGAAGATTTTGTATTATACACGTAGCGAAAAACGAGATATTAGAAACAGGTAAAGAAACAAGACTGAAAACTGGGTGCATTACGAGCAAGAAAATTTTAGTGAAATTTAAATTAAAGTACTGACTGCAAAGAAGCATCGAATAGTTAAGCTAATTAAGGATAAATTTGTGGACTATCATCAACTTTATAATTTTAAAAACTATTATCGACTTTTTCAAATTAGAAGCGAAAGCAGTTTGCATAACTGAGTAATCAACTTCATTCTTAGCACAGGCTGAAAATGATAAATAGATAAGCACTTTACGAAGAACAGCAAGTTTAAATGCAGGTAAGCGTGGTTTATTTTTTACAGAACCTTGGTATTGAAAATAATACGAATTGTATAGACTAACAGTAGCTCATAACTACACATACCATTCACGAACAAACTGAAAAAAGAGTAAAAGCAAAAGAATGCGAGGAAAAATACCTTACTTAGTCATGGAAAATAGAGTAGGGGACCGGTTCAGTTCGTTGCTGATGATGTGATGATGTGGTTGGTTGAGACTTTGTTGCGCTTGATTGATTGTATGCCGTTGCTGTTGCTGGCTGTGGTAGCTGTATAAGCGATGGTGCGATTGCTGTGCACCCATAGAGAAGTTTTAGTCCGCAATCACTTGTTTGGTATGTGAGGGTAAGAATCAGTGTTTGCTACATGCATGCAAGGAAGAACCTTCTAACGAGTGACTTTCGTTTTCAAGTGTGGTAAGTGTGAAGACTCCCTCTTCATAGCTCGAGTAAGCTTAGACAAGAAGAGGTGGGGTGCGCTGTGCTAGGCTGGGCAAGAGTTGACTGAGCTGAGCTGGACTACGTTGGACTTGGTCTAACATAGCTTGCTCAGCCATTTCTATTTAGTTTTTCAATGATTGCTCTTCCGTTCTCTCAAGCTTGTCTGCTGTATTACTTTGTGAATTGTCCATTTCCGTTACTCGTATGTTTAAGTTGATTATCTTCCTTTTTGTCAATTCTTCTATTCACTTCCATGAATCTGTCAATCCCCTTAATTTACTGCATATGCAAATCCAAATTTGAATATAGTAAGCAGTATGATGCAAGTTACTTTTCTTCCGCAACATTCACAACAACGCCTCCTTATTTCTTTGTTCTGTTTTGTCTGTTAACTGCTTGTGGCGATCAGTTATTCATTCATTCCTCTTCTATACTGCCATGCAAAAGTGACTTTGCTGATCATTTATGAGGAAAATCACATTTGCAGTTTTCTTCTTAATGCTTACTCGATTATTCTCTACTTCCACGGACGATTTTTTCGAGAGTCAGAAAACTTTGCTTTCCCAGCACATTATTCAATTTAAAGGAATTTAACAAAGCGTTCTTCATCAGTAATAATGTTCGTAACAAATTTTATGTATAAAAAATTTTTCAAATGGTGCGATGAAGAATACATCAAGTACTAAAATTGAGTAAATGTAAACAATTGAGTGAATGTAAACACACACAGATGAAAAAGGACTTTAGTATGCCAGATATAAACAACATTGTTCTTCACTTAAAGTGGTGAAAGCATGCTTTTCAGCAGAGCATCACCAATTTGTAATTTTGGAAATTACTGATATTACTCAAAGATGGTTTAATAGCGTAAAAAAGTTTTTTCTTTACTAATCTAATTTGATCAATTAATGTTTTTGGTCTTCAATATTGCTAAAAGTTTCTGAACATATAAAGAATTCAATTTCAGCATCGAATGTCATGCATCAAATATCTGAAATTTTGTAAAATTTCTGGAAGGAAACAAAAATATGACTATGACTATCAGAAATGGAACTCAGTTTTATTTGTTCTCATGACTGAAGTAGTCTGAGGCGTTGGAGTCGAGAAAACAAGTTTGTGTAGGAATTATATGCAAGAAACTCTCTTAATGTCAGATAGTTCGCATCCCCAGGCCATGCATGCTCTGTTCTGTCTTGGTACGTATTTCTGTATAGCAATCCTGCATAAGTAAGCTCAACTTTGTTATACAGGAATCAATTACATTGTGTTTAAAATTGGTCGTAAATAAGCAAAAACCAATTCCTAAGTATTCATACTCCTCTTCTTGCTTTTAAGTAATACGTCTATGTATTATCACTCAAATAACTGCTTTCAGTGATGTCATAATCTTCAATAAATCAATATTTTCTGTAAAAATAAATATGAAAACTTGCTTTTATTGAGTTTCCAAATGATAATTTGGTGGAGAATGTAAACGAACATGATTTTTTTCGCAATTATTCAAAGGGATGATTTCAGCTTATAATTGTGCTGACCAATAAAATGAGTACAAAGAAAATATAAGCTAATGAAAGCAAGTAAAAATAATACCTGCAGTGTTCTGACTTAGTTACTGTGAAAATGAACAAAAAGTACTGCTCTTGACCGATAAATATTTAATTCATTTATTATATGCAACTAATTGAAAATTGAGAGATGTTTTCTCGTATATAATGATGGCAGTATTATTAATAATCGCTGACTTTCCAATCGTCACTTGCAATCACACGAAAACAACAAACCTGCGCAGCTTCTTTATTCTGCATTTGTCACTTTTATTACTGCTTGAATATTGCGATCAAAAATGGAAAAGCATTCAGTCCTGCAAAACAGTGGATTAAATTTTCAGATTTACCATGCCAAAGACACATTTCACATTTTACAGTTCACAAAAAATTGTCTTATCTATTTCACAGCATTTATTATACATTTCTATGAGAGAACTCCTAAAATCAGATAATGTTGAGTTAGCTGTTTTCTTGAAAGTAGTTCTTACTGAACAAACTTCACGTAAAACCAACGTGAAACTAAAACTCCCAGTATATTGTCTTAAATCGTTGATTTTATAAAAGTGATTTGATGCGAAAAAAAGTTTTGTATTCACATTATAATATTATTCCAAGGATCTCACCAACTTCAGTTTGCTATATTGCTAGAAGCTTATCGCAAAAATTTATTCTTAATTCTAAATTGAAAATCACAAGAATAAAAAATTTCAAGTGCACGCAAATGACAAAAAAAAAAAACTTGCGAAATACAAATAGAAAAGAAAATTATATTGCCTCGCTGACTTAAAATTAATCAGAGCGGTCTGATCAGTTCTCCCCACCCTAAACGACGTGCTCAAAACAAACATAAGTGATGATTATGAAGTGTAAATAATGAATAAGTAATGATAAGCTTTGGATGCACTTGGTTTAGCCTCTTTTTTCGCTTCTCTTCTCACTTTCTTTTGCCATCATCGATGGCTTTTTTGTTTCGGAAATGCACAGTTAGTCCAAGTTAAATAATTAAATTTTTACCAATTTTTTACCTCGTCATCAAAACTCTGGGCTCCAACTTACGTAATTTAGAAAAGAATAATTATTTAGTCTGGCTTAAGTAAATATTTCTCTTTTAACGATTTTCCAGAGAAATTTTTTTGAAATATAGGAAAAAAACAATATCAAAGATAGTTTTGAATTGTTAAATTTTTTAATGCTATTCTAATAAGATTTAATATGATTTCTTCATGACAAACTTTTACGAAATTGAGTGACACTTTAAAAAAATTTCCATGATTTATGTTTTTGTCAATCAAACTATACACAATTTTTGGTACCATTAAAGTTTTAATTATTCACTGACTGATAATTTTTCGATTCTTGACAAATTTTTGCTGTTGGATCCTTCCTTTAATTTCATTTTAATACTATTGAATGATTTCTTAATTACTTTTTAGAGTTGACATTAATAGTGAGAAATAAATTCAGATATAAACTTTAAATACCTCTAAACTTTCTGTACTGAGGCATTAAGAGTAGTAAAACTTGGCAAAATATCATTTTTTACAGCCAATAGTTAATACAAAAAAGTTCAAACGCTGTTAATTTATTATTACAAAGCAAATGAAAGATTTCAATCATAAATTTGATCATAATTACTATCGCGATGACTTCCTATTGTTATTTTAAAAATGATTCAAAAACACTTCAACTGCAATGCAAGATTTATGCTAACTTTTAGCAGTTTTAATGACTGCTATTTTGGAAGTGAGATTCATAATTTTTGTAAGTTTACCACTGACATTAGTAAAAAGTCTGCACGTTACTCAAGTACGAAAAAATGCAGTTGCATGATGATTACTTAAAATAAGCCGTAGCATGAGATTCTGCATTCTAATACATTTTATGTTCCAATAAATTAACTTTTCACACCATTATTTTCTCACAATTTAATTTGAGAAGAAAACAATTATTTCTTTCATCTTTGTTTTTAGTTTACATCATTAAATCTTTTGCTTTCTTGTTGAATTAGTAGTGGAAGAATTAATCGTAACAAAAATTATTAAAAAAATCATGTCCAAGGCATTCAGCATAAGTTATCGGTCATTAAACAGAATCATTGTTATTGAGACTAATACAAGAGTTATGCATTTAATACGGTACTGTTTGTTCTTTAACTTTCAAAAAACTGAAAGATGTACATGTTTAATTCCATAGAAAATAAGCAAGAATTTGGTTTAACAGATTCTGAAAAAAATTTTAAAGTTGGATTTCAATTTATTTCCTTCATGATTATTCAAATTATGCTACTAGAACATTTTCGTGAAAAACAGAAGCAGTAACGATGCACATACAGTAAATGACTATATGTTGTAGAATTCATTTGCTAGTAAAGCGTTGAAATTGTTTAATATGAATGTTTCTGATGATTAAACTTACATTCATTTATAACTTTTTTATATTCCCTTTTTTTTAATCCACTTCAAATACGCTTGTCTTAACTTGTTTGAGCTAAGCCCAGTATATAATAATAAGGCTTAATTATTCCGTTCTTTAATGCTATCACACATACTGTTTTAATAATGAACGTTTATCATTTATTTAATTAAATAAAATCCTAAGATCATTTTAAAATTATTATTTAAAAAAATGGCTTTTAATTCCTGGTCAAGGTCTCTAATATCACAGAACCATGAAATTTGCAGTTAATTAGAAAATGGTGATAAGCAACGAGGTAAGATGATATTTGTTACTAACTAAATGAAAGCTGTTGTGTTACGATAATAAAATCAAAGTTCAATTAAGTTTTCTGCTGGCTTAATGTTATAAAACGATAGAATGCTCGCCCTAATTTTGTGTATTGTTTGTGTTTTACTGTTAGTATTAGAATGCAATTATTCATTCCAAAGTATGGAATAAATATGCAAAGAACAGTACCAAATTCAGATCAACCAGCAAGAAGATTAAACATGATTTTTTTTCTGAATTTATCATTAAATGCTAATTCTCGCAGAACAGTTGCAAAGGCAAATATTTCTCATGGCAGTATATAATGAAAAGCTCACTACCCATATGCAGTTGAAAGCCATTTTACTTCAATTGCTCATATACTGAAAATGAGTAAATCTTTTCATATATAGAATGTATTATGTGTGCATGAGTAAAAATGATCTACACTGTTCTAGAATTGAAATTTCCGCAGAGTCGAAAAAGGAAGAAATAGTAATGAAAGTGAAGTTTTAGACGATTAGTAATGATTGCTCTTACTTTTTCATTTGGAATTCGACCTTGACGTTGAACGTTTTTAAATAAAATTTTAAGTTTATAATTTTTGTATTGAGGGTCAAAATTAAACAATAAAAAACTCTGAGTGGAATAAATGCTAATGGTATAAAAGTTCTCGACATATGTAATATATGCAGGAGGCATTATTAATAAAATATGAAGTGGATAATGGATGTTGAGTGTCAGAGCTAAAGTCATCATCAAGCACTTACTAGATTGATTCATTACTGATCTTATTGTCTATAATTTCTTCTTCTTCAGTTAAAGTTAAAAATGGAAAAAGCATTCATTATATTACTCTGCTAGTAACTTTTGTACTTTTTCTGACATTGCAAAACTTCTGATCATCTTTGCAAATTAGAAATTCATCTAGAAACTATTTGTAAATAATCAGTTAAGTTTTTATAATTATTGTTTTTTTCTTTCTTTTAAACAAAAACTCAAACCTCATGTTTTTCAAAAATTTTTCATCAGTAACATGCTATAAGTTTATAATATCCAAACTACGTTAACTTTTTAAGAAGCATCAATCATTTCTCGTAAGTTTGCAACTGGCTAACCTTTGACATAAAGAACTTCTATATACTGTAAATAGTGCTTCTTATTAAACCGTAAAAGAAACTCATTCAAGAATAACAATTAACTCAGTTTCTCATTAACTCAAAATTAGGGAATCATTTTTTCTGGATAAAAAATAACGCTAAAATTAGCAAACTGTATGATAATATCTGCTTGTAGTTCTTTTCTTTATTGTACATTGTAGATATTGCCCTTACTTGTACGTATTACTGCATTCGTCCTTCATGATTCCCTTTCTTACGATAGTTAGAAAGGTTGGGCAGTGTAGCAAGAATATTTTCTCTCTTCCATGAAATTCCTCATTTATTGGATGATAGACAAATATGATATTTTCTGCTTACTTTATCCACAAAAGGTCCCACTTTTCCGAATTTTGGTAACAGTACTCGAATTAGCAAGATGTTTACTTTTAGAATGTTTACAATGAAGTCATCATCATATTTAGTGAGTCATCCAAAATAAACTTTAAGTGATGGTGACTGCTGCTCACTATCTTTTATTTAGTTACATTCCACAAATTCACGAGTGTCTTCTCCTCGTTGTCAATTTCTATGGCCATATACGAGTAATTTTATATACCTTGAATTTTTAGAATATCTGGAAATCGACTTCGATTAAGCGAATTAATTATGATTGCAAGGAAATTCTCAATTCAACTAACTAAAGATATGATTTATTTTCTCCGTTTTAAAAGAAATAAATTTATGGCATTGGGCCATAGGCTAACAGTTCTGGGATTTTATACAAAAAATTGTCATTTTTAAACTGGAAACATGGCTATAATTTTCTACTATTTTCTGTACTCTGGAGATTACTAGTGACAGTTTTATAATTATTTTAGATGGTGCAAACGAAAGTCATGTTACATTAGAATATATTACTGATGGTGAAAGGATTGAAATTGAATGCTCAGCTGCTGAATATGATGCCAAAAATTTGATGTTTTTTAAGGATCAAGTGGAAATCACCACAGCTGCACTAATTAGAGGAAAAACAAAGTAACAATTATTTTCTACAACATTTTCACTTTCTTCTTAATTTTGACCTCACTTGCTCAATGAAACATCTAATTTAATGATCAGATGCAGTAAACAACTGTATTCTTTAATAACCATAGCTAAAGACTACATTTTTTGTTTATGAAAATATTATACTGCGATAATTTTTAAAACAGGTCTTCATTTCACATAATAATGATATATATTGATGATGAAAGAAAGTCAAGAGTTTGACTTCAGTCAAAGAATAATTATTTTGTTGTACTGCCTGAACTTCTTGTCTTCAAATTTCGAGGGGTAAAGAAGAAGAAAAATCGAATTAAACTGCTGTTTTATTTCTAGAAATATATTTATCAAAAAATTTAGAATCCTAAAAATCAATCAGTTTGATGGGGGCAAGCACGCTGGGATATATCAGTGCGTAATGCCGGCATCTAATGAAGCTCTTGAATCAACTTTAATGCTTAAGCGCTATAATCCGCTTGTTAGCTCGCCTCACGTAAAAGAATGTGAAGAGAATATGTGTCGCAATGGTGGTAAATGCTTTGTTCCTTTTACAGGTGACAAGGCACCCTTTTGTCTGTAAGTTTAACACTTCCTTTCAAAATTCCAAAGAAAAACTTCCTCTTTTTAATTACAAATTTGAGGGATCTTTAGAAAATTAACGATAACTGAGAATTGAAAGTCATATGCATGGCTTTTTAACTTCTGAGTATTTATCCTTTAATTCAATTTATTTTTGAAATTTCCATCCAGTGTGTCATTGCTCATAAAATCTTCGCCACTGGTTTGACAGATAATTATTGAAAAGCTGTTTGTAATAAGTATTAATTGAAAAGTGATTTAAGCTCAAATGTCGACCTTTAATTGCTTTCATTTAATACTTATTGAAAATTTAATCTACAAGATACATTAAAACCTTGTCTTTATAGATGTCCACCTGAATATGCTGGTCAATACTGTGAAAGTCATGCAATCTCATCCTACACAGGTCAAGTTTTCATATAAATCATAACATTTGGTGTTAGTATCTAACATTTACGCTGGGTTTTTTTAATCTTAGCAAATCGACTGCAAATTTCTTGCTTATTGGAAATCCTCATTATTTAAAGAAATCGAATGGTTTGAATAATGGAAATTTCTATTTTTTGGAGAGTGCTAATGACTGCTATTGAGATGTAATTTTCAAAATTAATCAGTTTCGTATTACCTACAAAGCATTGCATCTTCTAACATTATTAGAGATTCTTCACCCTTCAAATATGCTCGTGACCTCCTTCATGTTTTGAACAATGAAATTAGAAGGTCACTTCTTGTTGCTGCTTTCTTAAATACTTCCTTTTGATACAAACTATAGCTAAAATATTTCTGATTTTCTGAACTTATTCTTCGTTGTAGTGCAAAGTCCACAAGCTGGAATACTTATTTGGTCTCTCGCTTTGACTGTTTTATCAATGCTTTTACTTATTTTCCTGTTATTGTTTTTCATTCATCGCTATAGCAATGAACGGTAATCATTTCTACGTCATTTATATCACATAAATTTTTTTTATTTATTAAACCACTTAATGACAAATTTTGTTTAAGTAAATTATAAACATAATTTCAATTTTTTTTCTTTGCACAGCACAAATGCAATTAGCTCATATATTGTTAGCTGTAATTAAACGATGAACAGGTCTATATAGCTTTCACTGAAAAGTGTGAGCATTAAAAATTGCAGAAGTAAGCGTAAAATGTATCAAAATCAGTATGGGAAATTACCAGATTTTAAGAATAGTGGAGCTAAACAAAGCGAAATTACGGCAAGTTTCCTACCTCTTTTTCTTAGTTTAAATTCTGAAATGTTTGATTATGAATTAGTAATATTATTCTATTTAGTCTAATTAATAAAAAATGTAGGCAATAATTTGCCTTGATTTTTCATTTGGACTTTCATCCAATTAAATTATTTAGAAAAGGAACTGAAGGTTTGAAGCACTTTACGTCATATTACTTTATGATAAGTAATTTCAAAAAAATGTAAAAGCTTTTCATTCCTTCCATGCATTTTCAGGTACCAGCAAATTGAACTTGAACATAAATGTAATACGTATTAATTTACAGGTAGACATGAGTTCTACTACAATCAACGTTCAGCCGCACTCAAAAACTGATAATTTCAAACTTATATGTGAATCAACTGGTTAATGTCAACTTCATTGTTCTCCTGATTAATTATTCTTGCTTAGAACTGAATAAGAACAATATAGTAGAATAATAGCATATTTTAGACGAACTTGAAGACTTTGAAAACCTCGATGTTCCTTCAGCTCAGAACGGTAAAAATTCACATCAGTCAGCGGAAAAGTCATCCAGTTCTTACTGCGGACTCTCAGGTTTTAGAGTAAGTTTAATGATGATCCTGTACTGTGTACTATTATGAGATAACGAATTTAACGAACACAACACTTTAGATTCTTTTCCATTAATTTAGAAATAAAAAAAGACTAAATTATGTTATCATTGCTTTATCTTGCCTGTATAAGGTGATGAAAAATATTGCAAATTTACCGCTTAAGCTTCACTTCTTGTCAACTTTCAATTTTATGATTTCGGTGAAATATATTTTTATTTAGAAGCTTACTATGACTAAGATTAAATAATGACAAACAGGTAACTTTATTTCAATTTCTATCACATTTCATATGTTTCAGGAACGATTAAATGGCACTTCAACATTTACTACATTATAGTGGATAATGAATTGTCGTCCAAATCACAATATAACAAATAAAACGGGTAGCACAATAAGTGAGTAACTGATCATCCTGTTGATCCATCGAGTATTTTGTCACGTGAATGAATAAGACGTTTACAATATTCATTATCATATACAACTGTTGTCCAACGAATCTTCACAGTCGTAATTTACATAAATACTTAACCCTAATGAGACGTCAACTATGAATTTTTGTGAAAATCACTCTTTAAAGAATACAACAACAAAGAACAAAAATGTGTTTGTAGAGATTTGTAGTAGTTATTTTAAGTTTTTTGCCGTTCTCGGATTCTTAATAGTAATTTTTATGATATCTTCCGTGTTTAAAAATTAAAATTGTGTTCCTGTATCCAATTTTTTCTCTGCGACATGAAGTTGCAGTGTTCTGCAGACAGTTTAAAAAATAAAAATTTATAGAATGACCCCAAACAAACCCTATATTTCTTTATATTCTAGAAGTAATTTGTATTTCGATAAGATGATTTGATTTTGAAGACAGTTTAACTATCTAGGCATTTCACGCACAGGCTTTACCATCATTTGTTCTAAATACTATTCATACACTAACTTAAAATCAGTGATGGTATTGTGCTGTGGCTAAATACTACCTTATTTCCTGGGTATCATTCATTTTCCAGAAAAATTCTATCTCATGGCAGGAATGTAAAAGGAAAAAGGAACCATGAAGATGTAGTTCAGTATTTCATAGCAGTTGTGGAACTTAAAGTCCGTCAAATCTTCATTCCGTCTAATATCAGTGAAAAACATTACAGATGAATTTTTTTGTCATCATACTATACCACTTAATTCCTTCATGACACCAGTTTGCAAACAAAATACGTAATTCATGAATGATCCGTTTCACTTCATTTCCATTATTCTGTGATTTAATAGTATATCAACGGAAATAAGAAAAATAAACTGAACAACTGCTAAACTGATGAGGTGAAACGGAACACTCATTAGTACAAACAGGAAAAATGCGTTGAAACCGATTTTTGGTGCAAAAATTTTTCAAAGTATGACCACTATAACTCCCCCCTTTTTTACTGGTTATCCAACGATACTGACTAAAGTACTTAATAAGATTAGCAAGCCATCTTGAAATCCATCTATAGTATCGACTAGATTGAGGATGGTGACTTAAGTTCGCTATTCCCCTTAACGAATACCTTACTTTTGTACTTACACGTAATTTTCCATTAACTAGTAGTTTTGTAAATGCATTACTTTTGAATAATATCCTATTTAATGCTTATCCATTGTTCCCACCACATACAGTTTAAATTATTTTCGTACTTTAATATACACACTATTTTCAGCATGCGTCAGAGTTTTGGTAGAATCGACTATAATTTTGTCCACTACTTATCTGTAGCTCCATGACTACTTAATGGATAAGTTCAACAAAAGTATTTGAAATCTGATTCACAGTTCTCAATAAATTTTTCCTACTGATCGTATTCAGTCGCCAACTCGTGCCTGGAAGGATCACCTCAATTTCAATGAACACAGTCATAATTACATTCATTATTCATCTTTCGACAGATTATGCACAAAACACATCTATTTTCGTAACCTATATCACACCAAGTACATCTGCAACCACTGATTTCAAAAACATAAACATATATTGTACTAGTGAATACCTTCAGTCTTTTAATAAGTATTAAGAAAAAATGCTTTCTAAAACACATTTTTCATTGTTACATGTCGTTCAGAATACGCCACATGAAAGATAACATTAGTTGAAGAATCAGCGTGTAATCTAATGGAATCCCGAAATTTCATCATGGTTTTTTTCCATATACTTTACAAATCAGCATAACATAAAAAAGCTATTTCCAAATATTTTTCCGATGTCGATTTGAAAAGCAGAACCAATTATCTTTTCCCGACTTATCATTAACCTATCAATTTATCATTAATTACTACACTGCGTTTAACTATATTAAGTGATAAATGACTTACTTGCATACCAATAATACAATTTTTCACGGAATTCACTTTTTAGTTATAAAATTTCAACGACTATACTATGATAATTTTTTTAAATATCATACAAAACTGACGATTTCATCAAACAGAAGAACAAACAGAAAGTGATTCACTGATGTAAATAAATGCAAAATAAATAAACAAGCTTTCTTTCATTTATGTAGTAAAATTTACAAGCCACGAGAGTAAAAAAGTGCGACTGCTGACACGAAAGTATGACTTATGCAACTGTCTCCATGTTTCAAACTTATTCCACCTCTTCTTCAACTTTTTCAAAAAACAATAAAGGGAAGCTGAGTTACTTACATTTGGCCAAAGGTGGTAAATACTACAACTTACATGTCCTCTTCGAAAGGATTACTGGCATCGACATCATTATCAAAAGGATTCGTAGATTCCGCAGATTTTGTTAATGAAGTTACAGGTTTTGAAGCAGAAAATGATTGATGCGGAAGAACCGACATTGAATCTTTATCAGACGCTGACCAGTCGACAAACTGCTTCAAATTTGATTTCTTGTTAATGATATTTGGATCAGAAATGTTTGACTCATTTTCAGTCTTCAGCGTTTTTTCTTTACACCAAACGTCAAAAATACCATTCCCAATATATGAAGAGATAAGAGCCATGCAGTCCACTGATTCATTTATCTGCAAACATGTGTCCTAAAAGTCCTGTAAAAACCTAGAACTTTCCAGCAACTTTACATATAAACTGATCATTTCCTGTCCCTCTTAATTATTCAGTAATTCAAACTAAATCTTCAAAATGTACTTCATTTCGAAATTGAGCATACGCACTGAATGAAGAAAAGTCCTTTTCACTATCGTTTTCAAATCTGAAATCTTACAAAATCGACTATTACCTTATGGGTACAAAAAGACAAAAGCGTAATGTTCTTGAATAACTATTAAGAAGCTCATTTTAAGAATGAAAAAATGAAAAAAAAAAACCACAAGGTACAAAATATTCAAGCAATTCTTTTAAAAAATTTATCAAGGACAAACCTTTCAATAAAAGTATCTTGAGTACAAGCTGGACAACGATCAGCTTTCTCACTGTAAGACTCAAGACAGTGAGCATGGTAGGAATGTTTGCAGAGAAAATGAATAGCTGGAAGCTGGAGAGATGTATCGCAGGCAGAACATTTATTCATTTGAAAAATTTGAACCCTGCAAAAATAAACTAGCTCATCTTTATGCCAAAAACTTCTGAAGTCGCTTACTTATCAGAAAATATAGCTTTTCGAAAATATAAACTTTTATTGCATTTATTACAATACCAACTTGTAATTAATGTTATCAATCTGTTCTTCAATATTAGCCATTTTTGCCTCGTTTTCAGCAATTGATTTTTCATCTGTTTCAACCTCAAACATTCATTTATCAGTAATGAAGGATTGCAACTTTTTTTTCCATAGACAACTTAGCGAATTCAAGGAAAAAATAAGCTGAAACTCAGCTTGCGATCACGAAAACCAATGTTTTCAATACCAAATTATTTTACAGATTTTAATAAGAAACAACATTTTTGAAAAAAACTCATGTTTGTGCAGTTTCATATTTAGAGGACTCGCTTATAAACTACTGCAAAACAAAATAAAAATACAGAATTGGACTATATAACTGAAAATTTGCTTTAATTTATATTATTAAAAATTTTTATACAGAATAATTTTTTTAAATATAAATTCATTACACTGAGAACAAAATCAACCTGAGTATTTCTTTGCTTCATCCAGTTGATAATATAATTTCTCACATGAGAAACGCAAAATTTATCACTTTTAGAAAAAATTTCCAAAACAACAAGTGGATGGATATTACTGAACGCCTCGATTCTGTAAAAAAAAACCCTTATAAATGTAAAGATATAAAATTTTAGATACATTATATCGATAGATCAAACCGTTCGAGTAATAAATGTATCATATCCGCATCCAAATTTTTTTCACGAGAAACAAACAGTATCACATTCATCCACAGATCACGACTGCTATAAATGAAAATTATTTAATGAAATTTTAACGAACAATAAAAAAAAATTAACCAACAGATGAATTATTGAAAATTAAACCATTATACTTTCAGAAAAAAACTAAAACAAACTTCTCTTTTTCGCATAATTCGATAATTTCTTTCAGCTTGTTTTGTCGCATGTAGTATTCAATAAGTTTGTCATACCTAGAACATTATTTAAACGACTTTAATCTACTTTGAGTTAAATAAAATTTTAACTCAAAGTATCACCTTTTCATTTTCTTATATATTTCAGTGATTCCTGGAACATAATTAAACAATTGACAAAGCCTCAATGACTCTTCTAGATTTTCATCTCCAATTAATTTCAGAACATCTCCATCGTGAATCGGAACATCATAAAATATAGAAATTTAATATCACTATATACCAGAAAAAGTATCGGCAACACCGTAAAATCAAAAAAGCCATCAGCAAATATAATGATTAAAGCAATTAAAAAGCACTCTGAAAATTAAGAAACAAAACTGAAGAACCTCATCACGCAGTGCCCATTGACGAAGACAAAATTCTAAAAGCAAATTACGCAAGTCCACGTTATCTGCTAAGTGCTGAAAACGCAAATAAGTCCAAATAGGTAATCAAGCAAAAAAGCAACATATATGAAAAAATAAAATTCTAATAGATTTTGATCTATAAAGATCACCTTTACCGCATTCTCCATAAATTTTCGACACTGTGAAGGCAAACCAACAAATACTTTCATCAGAGCGAAAGCATTAATATGGCCTCAAAAATTTTTATCGCTCAAATCAACTGTTGCCCATATTAAATATTAAAAGAAAATTTTAGATTATTGTAGCCATAACTTCGCAATTTTTAATTTCCGAAAAAATTGATGCAAATATATTTCAGTGAAAATAAAATCAGTCATTTGAAAGCAAAAGAAATGAGAAACATGGAATCAGCATATTTTTTACTAGGATTAAATGTCGAACCAAAACATGCTTTATCCAAAATTAACTCCATGGTTTCCTCAGGATTGTTCATCAAAAGATATTTTCCAAACTTGTCCAAGCATTGTTCGACCTAAATTTTAGCTCAAATCTTTAAATAAAAACATTACTTTTGACTACAAGTAAACAATTCGTAGAAAAATAGATAACCTCAGAAATGTCTAATTTTGATATATATTTGAGTGCAGATTGATAGTCGGCTCGATCCTCAATTAATATGCTTAACAATACGATGTGCCATTTCTGTTTTGCACATAGACGACATGCTTCTGCTGTAAAGTTTGCAGCCCGAAGTACCTAAAACATGAAACATGAAATATGGCATTTTTATGCTACGAAAAGTCCTAAAATAAAAAGTAATAGAGCAAAGAACAAGAAAGATTTTATGATACCTGGACTGCAGTTTCCATATTGCAATCGAAATCACGGTCAATAAAATCACTAATTTTTTTTCGATCTGCTAAGCGAGTGTAACAATTCAGCAATATAGTTGTGTGGTGACTGTTTGCATTACCTTTAGAATGCAATACTTCAAGATAGATGCACAACTCTTTTATGCGAGATCCATCCAGAAACTGAAATTTTTCTTCAGGAAAATAAACGAATTCTTAATTTTTTTCAAAATTCAGAAACATATCAATAGACCTTTTTGATAACATAGGACGGTTCTAAGCAACCGACAGTTTCCGCGTACTGCTGTACTGCATTTTCAAAATCTCCGCTTCTAAAATAAATCTTTTCTATAACTACTAAAGAATTAGAACTCTTTACAACAGAAATGTATAATGAAATAATTTGGATACCTGTACAAATAATCCCCATACTTCTTATAAATTTCAGGGAGATGTTCCATAGCAACTGAACTTCTTTTGGCAACCCTATAGAATAAAAAAGGAATAGGGAAAATATAGCGAAAAATTTTGAAAATTATGCGGACTACTTGATGAATGATAAAATTTACCCAACAGCAAGATCATATAAATTTTTTTTTAGCAAAATATCAAGTTTTGAGCTAATGCTCTTTTCCATGAACGCAGAAATTGTTCCATCTTGACTGAGAACCATTAATACAAAGTCCAACAGAAATATCCGAGAAACAGATGGAAGGGCGCAAGAAAATGCAACACACTGTCCTTCAGTATCATATATGGAAACAACGTAAGTCCACAATTCAGTTGATGAACTGAAAAACTGTAGACTCATGAACTAAGGAAGAGTAAAATATTTCCCCTCATGACTTTCATAATCTTCATTGTTCAAACTGTATTAACAAACGGTATAACAGCTGGCTGTCGAGTAAGCAGTGCAATATGATTGCCAAATGCAATCAACTGAATTTTTTCGTTGTTTCGTCCAAGTGCATGACAACGACCTCTGCCACTATCTGAATCAGCAGCTAAACTTCGCTCCACATCGTAGAAATGCACCATCTGACACTGACTGCATATTACAAGCTTACTTTCAAAATATAATCACGAAAATATTAGTGTACTAAAAATCAACAAGGTAATGCAGGTATCAATTTGAAAATTATGCGCAAATAAAAATTGATCGGTATGATGCAGATACATATCGACACAAACCTCACTACTGCCAACAATTAACTGATTACGAGTTTCACTGAAATCCCAGCAGTCACAAAGACATCCTTTTGCATCATGCAAAACCTGCAAACATTCACACTTTTATTCTATTGACAATTTTAAAGAGAGCAAGCAACACTGGATTAAAACAAAAATATTTGCGTAATCTCCCAGTATTAAAACAAAAAAAGCTTAACTACACTACACCTTGTTTGCAACAGATCTTTTGGTAATTGAATAAGACGTAACAGATGTTGACGTTAAGCAGTAGAGAATACAAAGATCTTGTCCACTAATCCAGGTTAAGCAGAGCCCAGTGATTTTATCATTAGAACTTGTACCTGAACCATTCACTACTAAGAGCCACTTTCCTGATCTAAAATTTTATAATAAGGAATTCCTGAAGTGCAAAACTGACACTACCGAATATTGCAGGGGTTTCTTAATTAAAAGATTTGACTGTATTCCCATGATTTATATGCAACTGGTTGCTGATTTTTCAATGACCAATCAAAAATGGATCGTTGCTTTCGGTAATCTGATGAGCATTTTTATTTTAAAGCTATACCATACAACGAAAAATAGGGCAGATTCTGACATAACTGAACTATTTTTGTACAATAGAGAATTATTTATTGATCCGATAGTCACGTAGTGCTCACTTTTCTTTGATAATATTACCCGTACAATAGATAACAGAAGAATCAACGAAGCCCACAGCAATATGTGACAAAGAAGAATGCAAAGCGATAGCACAAGCCTGCGTGTTGTGTCCAACGCCTAACAAAGAGCCTAGAGGTATAACACGGACACAAAACGGGGAATCCTTTTCAATTCGATCCAACTGCCACAACTTAATGAGTGAATTAATCCCTTCTTCATCTTCCTGTAAGCCATCACTTTAACTGTACGTTTGACTCATTATCTTAATGCATGCTCAAGTTTGAATCATTTTATTCAAATTGAATAACGCGATTAAAGTGACACTGATCCAACTGCCACAACTTGAAAGGCAAATTTTCTTAAAAATTAAGAAAATTTACCTTTCAAGTTTCAGAAAACTGCATAAAATTTTAAATATTTTTCGATAATAGCTGGTACATAGCTTACACCAACAGTCGCGAGAATATGTCCCGCAAGTGCTATATTTGCCAAAGAGTGTTTATGGGCTATCCAATAGTATTCTTCCAAATTCCGCGATAATTTTAATATTGCACCAGATGGTTCTCCAAATATAGTAAATCCATCACCCGATACTGAACAACACGCTCTCAAATTCTGAAAACAGTGCTGGATTACAGAGCATCAAATAATTTGATTATAGAAATTTTTCCCTGTTTAATATAACATAACCAGCTTTCAACTAAAATGCATGAATAAACTGAAGAAACACCTTTAATCCATTAAATTTGTGTTCCGGATTACTTGGATCATAAACATTGTGCTTCTCAAAAAATGTGAATTGTCGCCAACCGGATTCTACTAATGACATGAGGACAAAACCTAACTATACAACCTCTGGCTCTTTGAATAACAGCAAGAAGATAGAACCAGTGGTTTGAAAAATCTCAGAAGAGTTGGGAGAAACTGGCACAATAAGAGAAAACAATAGAAGTCTCGCCTGTTAAATGTTTCCTCCTTAAAACTTTCACACTATTAAACTATCCCTGTGTAGCTGTGAATTGAAACAAAGCTCTCTAATAATTACAAGCTCATTGCATGCCATATCTCAACTACCTTATTTCCTGCTTTCCCGCAGAAAATAAACGCACTTTTCGACGTAACCCGCTTTTTTGAGTAATAGAGGAAGATAGCTGCAACAGACAAGCAGCCTGAATGCCTGCAAAAAAATTTATAAAGCGTCAGAGTTTATAATGTTGTATTACAGGTTGTTTTTCCTTCTATTTTTATCCATTTTCAACGTGTTTCGCAAAGTCTACGGATTTATCTGATATAGTTCATCTTCTGGGTGAGTTAGAAATCTGAAGTTTTCTGGTTATATGAGGTTCAGAATCGTTTCATTTTTCCGGAGAACAGTTTGTTCAGTTCAGTTCGTAAAAAATATTTTGCATCTTTTGGTGAAAAGTAGAACAAACCATTGATAGTTTACAGTTCCGATTAATTACATCGAGTTTTACCCATTCATTATGCAATGTAATTTAGCTATCTGATTTTATGGTATAAAACTTTCAGTAAGAATTTTATTATGCCCTGTTTTCACTAGTTCGGCTTGATGCACATCTGCTACGATTAACTTCATTATCTCTCTCAAAATTTATGGCTTAATTACTCATTGTGAGATTGAGCAATATCGAAACTGTTATGCTGCACTACTCATTATTGATACAAGAATGGCGTCTGCATATTTTTTGTTGTCTAATTAATATGAATGTAATTTTATTGAAATTTATATTCTTTATCGCGTATTACAAAATGTTTTACACGTAAATTGTAACTTTATTTAAGAAGTCATGGTGCAAAAAAATGATGCTATTCTCGTATTGTCACGTTAAGTTCACTTCGGTTTCCATATCTTATCGAAGAAGTAGTGATTTCGTCAGTAGAATGTAGGAGAAGCAAAATTCTAGACAAGATGATCGTTCTGTTGAGTCTTATCTAAATTTACCAGATTTGGAAAGTGTTAGTGGTGAAGATGCACTAAACATAAAACAGCTCAGAAAAAGTAGTTGTTGGTTAGCGTTTTAGACATATTATGTATAGAACCCATATGCATGTAGTATATTTAGTTTGAGTAACTATACAGTCGTTAACGAGCATGACAAATCTTCAAACTGTATTTGTGAAAAATATTCATGTGTTTGTAACCAAAAAGATTACAGAAAGCAAGAATTATGAGTAAGTCGTGTCATAGTATATTCAAATTCAAGCAAGGCAATAACAACATTTGGGCTCGCAGAACAAATAATATTGAAAATACAGCTTAGAAAATAGCAAGCTTCCGTGTTATGTATGTCGAAGGATTTGAACTTTTGACTAAATAGGTACTCAGTGAAGTTTATTCAGATACATCCCATACCTATAGATTTTTTACATCTTAAAACTATTTTATTTGACCGCTACAAATTATTTCAGAGACTAAGAAGTTCCTGATGCAAGTGTAAGTGGAAAAAATCATCATCAACTAAAGATTCACAAGTAAAATCAGGCGATTCCTCTTTCAGAAATCGTACAAATCATCTGTTAATAACTTGTTCATATTGGAAAATGCACTTTAGTGAATTTAAGTTTGGTAGGTCTTCGCAAATTATTTATATGTGAAACAAACTATATGCTTAAACTTATGCACATCTGTACAATTTGAGTTGTTCTAAGGAAGCATCTCAGTTATGTGCACTACCTAAGGCTATAAAATAATTTCTTGAAAGATGGCGAATTTATAAAGTGTTGTATCTACTAAATTTTTTACTACATAGCAATAGTTTGAAAATGGAAAAATTCTATTGTTTTCGTATTTTGAAATCCGCCTTTTCATTTTTAAAACAAGTAAACGTATTTCTGAGTTTAGTTCTGCGATAAATGAACGCTGACTGAAAATTTCGGTTCATCTTTGCGTGATAGTAATTTTTTTAAACAGCTTCTAAACATAGCTTTTGCTATCAGTTTGTTTTGAAGTTGTAAAGGTTGAAAATGTTGTAAGCATTTTAATTATGTTTAGCTATGCTTAACTTGTTTGAATGTGTCCTGAAGACAATTCCAAATTTTTGAAGGGCCGAATAGAACCAATATCAACGAGTAAGAAATTCCTAATTGGAGAGTTATTTATAGATGGCATCTAGCAATGCTCAGTAAAGATTTTCTGAGTGCTGCGATTTGCCAGGTCAGTTTTTGAAAAGAATTTTAACTGTAGGTTTATGTACACGTAACTTAATTACCTATCATTATTGTTTTTTAAATGCGAAAAAAAAAGTGGCATTTTATTTAAGATGTTTTTAAACATCAAAATATTATAGAAAATGAATCAACTTTATTACTGCCAGTTCCTGATTTAGATTCAGAAAAGTTATCAAGGAATTCCAAAACTTTTCAGAATTTCGTCCTCTGATGGTTTACGCATTTTATAAGCAGGGACTAGCTAATGTTTTTCGATCAGCTTCCAGTAAAGTACTGGAATTAGTATACTCGAAATTCTTGTATGTAAACTTACACTGGAGTAATTTTTGTTGCTACTGCATCATATTGACCTTAGTTATGTTTCTGAAAATGCATTGAACATTGAAAAGAAAGAAAAGTATGTAAGCATTAGTTGTTATCTGTAACGAAATGTTTTATTAGAAAAGTAACATGCAATAGCAACTAATCAGATTGCATGTTAATTGCCATAGATCATTAATTTTTGTATAAAATCAGATGTACTTTCCATTGTTTGTTTATTTATCGGCTGGTATATATTGTTGTAGTGACGGAGTTTTTTTTCTAAAGCAAAAAAAACCATCACCATGGGAATTTTCCATCACTTACTGCATTTTATTTCTCATTTCATTGAGACATATGAAGAAGTATCAGGTGTTGTAATTCCCTCAGCCTCGTCTCATTTCAGATTAATTCCATAATCTATGGCATTTCACTCTTACGATAATAATTCATTGCAGTTTTATGTTTTGCAGTCTCTTGATTCGATTGCACTCTCCGCAAGATTCATAATTCCAGTTTTTTGCAGATCTTGAAATAATTCTTCACCTTGTATTTTATCTTTACTACTATATTGAGTGTCAAATGGTGATAAACTCTTATTTGTCTTCAACAAAATCCTTTCACGCTTTCACATCTTTTGAAAACGATACGAAAGTATCTACTGACAAGATTTATTCAAATTTGAGTTATGTATTATCTTCATTAAATGAAGGAGTATTTCAGTTTTTGTGTAAATCTGCTTGCATGAATAGTCTTTCATTCTTCCCTTTTTTAATTTTTGCTGTACTTCAACCTTTGCTTACTAATAATCCTAAATTGATAAGTTGTTTTATTATGGAAATCATGTGACTGGATTTAAATTTATGCCTTGCGACTCACTGAGTTTCAATTCTAGTCTGTAATTTCGAAGTAGTTGCACTTTAATAACGCATCTTGAGTAGAGGCGCAGCAGTAAATTACGTTTGATCACAGTATAATTCTACTTCATGTACGACCATTGAGGCAAACATTTTCTGTCCATAAATAGCATATTGAATTTTGAACCAGTCAACGTACACTGGAATAAATAATTTCAGTATGGTGTTTCCAGACTTGTCATCAGTGACCAACATTTTCAATCTTCAGTTAACTTCCTATATTAGTTAAATTAATGCTAAGAAAAAGAGACAAGAGAATAAGCTTTTTATCTGGTTGATGAATCGAGTATTGATTCATTAGGTTCAGTCTGGCTTGGTTCGATAACTTTTCAGCTTATTCATCACCATTGGAAATTTGTTGAGTCAGAGGATTGAATAGATACATAAGAGTCACATGATGTCTAAGCAAAGTAAATGGCCTAGAAATGAAGAAATGGAAGCCAAAAAAGAATTAGGAAAAGAAAATCGGATAATATCCAGACAACAAGTTCTGGGAATGAAGGTTGTGAGAGTACTTACTATACATGTGTTTAGCCTTTATTTTATTACAGAATTTCCCGATATGGATGGGTTTTCATGTTTTAGATAGCGTCTCGTGATAATTATGTAGATGCAATGTATGAGGAAGTTTCTAAGGATTTGAGAAATGTGCTCGTGAGGGATCTCTTGTGGAGAATCAACAGTATTGCATTTCGAAAGTTAGAGAGATGGATGAAATATAAGAGACTCAGGATTGTTGAGGTAAGATTTTTAAGTGTTTCATCTCTAGATTAAAGTCAAAGGGTATAGCATCGTTATTTCTCATATTAGTTTCAAAAGACTATCAAATTTTTAAAGCGGTATCACTGTAACGTCATTTATATTGTATAAATCTTTACTAAAAAACTGTCTCCAATAAAAGCAAGATTTTAAACTGTGATCCGTTTTCTCATGTTTTGGGAAGATGATGGGGATCCCAGATATGATCAGACTGGAATCCCTCGCATAAATGCATTCAGTCCATTCGAAATTAAGGAAACATTGAGGTAATTGTGATCATTTTGGTATTATTCCGAATGTCAGAAAATATAAAGAGTGGAGACGAAACTTCAGTTCCACTTTTTTCCATCAAGTTTACTACTGGTATAAAACTTGTTTTCATAAGTACTTTTTAAAGAAATGGACTGAGATTCGTGAATTCCCTTACTAAGCTACTATGGCAACAAAAAATTCCGGATTATATCTACTGTGACACTCATTAACTTGATCTCATTCAAAGTCAGTTATTTTAATAATTTTTGCTATAGTTTAAGAACTTTCTGTAGATTGAAAGATTCATTAAATGAAACAGTCCGACCAGTAACAGAGCAGACAAGAGCTGAGATTTTGTCAGCATTGAGACCTGATGCTGCGACGGTTTTGGGTAGCGGGCATTTTTTCAAAGATTTTCGTATTGTGCGGAATGTACCACCTTTCGAAAAAGTTTGTTCTTTCATCTTCTTAAGATCAGGTATATAAATTCTAATTTTCATACCAATGTATATTTTTTTGAGGTTGTGAAAATTTTATCTCAAGTATTCTCTAATAATTATATTTGTTGCTAAGTGTCGATAGTTTGTGGTCGAGTTGATGCTTAATCAAGTAAATAAAAGGAATTTAATACTTCCTATAGTTTTGTACAATGTGCCACTAGAGACGTAAATTTCTTCATGTTCATCTCAAAAACTTTAATTTCCGATGTTAAGTAGTACTTTTGCTCTTAGAAACAAATGCATCTATCACCAAAAACGAAACAACAGTTCACATCTAGAAGCAAAAGCAGGTCTCCAAGTTCAGCTTATACACATTCACTGAGTAGTTCAGAATCTGTATCTGGTCTAAAGTGTAATGGCAGGGGTAGTAGCGTTCACGATAGATGCAGTAGTATTTTGGAGGACGTAACAAAACTAGAAGATGAAGACGGTGCAATTCAAATTAAAAGTATGAAAATTTGTCGTGAAAATTGAGTTCAAACTAAGATTATTGTGATCAGAAAGTAAAGTTTTTTCATCTAAGTGATTCAAGATTCAGATTTCGTAAGGATTATTCAGTCTGCTGTGAGCTTGCATATTTCATTTTCACTTTGAATTTCTTCATTTGTCATTGAGCAAGTTTCCGTGTTGTTTTAGTATACATTCATAATACTGTACTCAATATATTCAGTAATACTGAGCACAGTATTATGAATGTTTTTCAGAAGCTGTTATGAAAATGCATCATTAGAATATGCCATCCTCATGTCTTCGAGAAGAAAGTGTTAGTAAAACATGTTTTATTTTACATCAGAGAGTGATAAGGAAGATGATGAAGGAAACGAAAAACAGAAGCAAAAACTCAAAAGAATTGGAGCGGATTGTATTAAAGAACCAGTAAAACAACTACATACTTTTTCTGGTGCGTAAAAACCCAGATTTTTCAAAAAGCATTATGAGAAATACTTACTTTTTTGGAAGTGGCGTGCACGTACGTATGCTGTTTTGACATTTATTTCTGACTGAGTTTGTCTGTCGCAGCTACGAATTTTTAATGGATATTTAAGTTTGGAAGTGACGTACAAAGTTCTGGAGCCCCAGGACTAAGTCTTCACTCTATTATATTTGCTGCTCGCAAAAGTGCTGGTAAAATATTTCACCGATGCTTTACATGCGACATTTGCTCTTTTCAGGATTATCGCTTGGAATTAAGGATAAGTGTGTTGAATGGGATAGGATAGAATCTAGGTTTGAATTTTTGATGGCTTTTTTGAAACCTTTGAATGCTCCAGATGACTTTGTTTTAATTATGTATTTTAATTCGAACAAGTTTATAATTACTCTGCTAAGAAACTCAGTGTTTCTTATTATATTCCAGGAGAGCAACTTCGCAATTAATAGAAAATAATGAAATTACCAGGAAATCAGATTCAAGAAATGGGAGCATAACGGATGTGCATTTTTTAGTATTTTCTTAATGCTTTTACAAATCATTGTGATGCATTAGGATTTTTTTAGAAATTTATGAAATGAGTTTAGCTCTAATCGAAATGGGTTAGTTTAAGTTTTTTTGATGAAGTTTCCGTTCTCATTTAATGTGGGAATTCAGCTTTCAATTTAAATCTTACTTTTTAAACTGAATTCGATAACGCAGTATTTAGAAAATTTGAATAGAAGCATGCACACATTTGAAATTTATTCAAAAGTATCAACTGATTAAAATTTTTTAATAGACTACGCTACAACAAATTGTTGATATATTTAGCTATTCGATATTGCAAATATGGAAGCATACTGTAATGATCATTGCTATCTTCGTATAGAACTATGGAAGCAGTTGAGAACAGAACTGGAAAATTCTGTGTCAGTAAACAGTAGTAAAAGAATGACATATTTCAAATCCCATCAGGCGAAAAATATTGGAAGAAATGAGAAACTTGTGCAGCGATCATATGTTACGATTGATGACGGTACATAGTTGTTAATAGCACAGTTATGACTATTTTGGGGCCACTATGCATTAAAAAACATTTAAAATTTTTCTGATATAGTGATTTGTATAAGATAAAGTCAAAATTATTTGTATAAAATGACATCAAAATGACCTTAATTTTTTAGTTCCATTAACATCAAGTGTTAAACGCTCTTCATGTAAAAAAATATGGCAATTTTCTCAGCAGTGGAGGAAACGAACTGCTGATGAAGAAAGAGAGATCTTATTCAAATTTGAAAAAGTTAATTTTCTACAGAAATTGTTCTTTTTTACATAGTGTTCCCAAAATTACTTTTTTAAAACTTATCATAATTTCTCATATACATATTTTTTATGGACTGGTACTTTTTATCTTCAAGGAGGGACTAGATCAAGAAGATTTGAAGTTTTTGGAAGAATCATTTTATATGTTACAAAATAACGAGATGGCACTGTGGAATAAGAAACTATGTTGGGTAGCAAAGGAAGTACCTAGTGTTCGTCAGTTGGTAAGGTTTAGCTGGTATTTGGTGATGGTATTACTTCAGTATTTTTATTCAGTGTCGCAGTTACATTTCCACTAATCAATTTTTGTTCAAAAAATCAGTTCAGAAAATTTTTCCAGGATAAATCAAAGAAAAACGGGAAACATGTCAACTATTACGACGATCGTAAAGTAAATTTTGTTGTACTACATGGAAAGAATGACTCATAATTCAACGAATAAATTTCTTTCGCTGTGAATATTCAGTTGAGCATTTTTTAATTGCAGCTAGAAGAAGTAATACCGCACTTCTCAGGATGTGCTCGCACAGAAGGTTACTATAAACCATCTCGCGAGGATAAGAGAGGTGTTTCACGACAGGCAGATATTTTTCTGAGGAAGGTGAATGAAAAAATAAATTGTGTTAATTATGGCTTTTCATATTTTAAGAAAATTTGTAATGACACATAATTCCTAAAAAATAAGAGACACTTTTTGTGACGTGGGAGATGCAGAAAATTTTTCCGCGATTTTTTTTTGGCACGTCTGTTCTAATAAAAAGTTGAATGGATTTATTTTTCACTAATTGACTTTTTTCAATTGTATGAAATTTTAATCAGAAGTTTTATATTATTTGGGTCGCTATTTGTCCTTATTGTCATTATTGCTACTATTCTTATCGTGTTTTAGGAAAATAGCAGAAGTCAGTTGTCGATGCAGCTGTCGCGAGAAGCTCATAACACCAGTCGGTGCTTGTTAACAACAATGAGTGTTTCTTCTGATATATACAAAATCAATCATCTCACAGTACTTCAAAAATTTTTTCCACTTAAAATAAACAGTGCTTGAGGGAATTATTTTTGATAGATAAAGTTGAAATTATTTTAGTTGTCCAGATTACTATTAATAATTAGTAGATGAAACATAGCAGTGATTTTTATTTTCATCATGTTACCTGAAACGTTACTAACAAGTAATTTCGTTCTGCAGTAATATCGAAATTGCGAAGAATTGCAAACATCAAAAAATATGCAATTTTTGAAGATTAGTTAGCTTTAGTGATGCTCGGAAAATCACTATTTTTGAATGGATTTTGAGAGTTTAGAATTCGAATTCACAGTACTTATCATAGCACCCAAACTCTGCAGATCTGTTTTTCTGAGTATTCGTTTATTTCTCAGTAGGAAATATTCAATATATTTTAGAGTTAATTCACCACTATTCTTTCTGTAGTTCTCAGTAACTTAGAAATTGGTGTCACATCTTGCTTCTGATAGCATTTTTTAAAATGTGAACTTGAAAAGTTTACAAGTATATTTACAAAAATGGCAAAAAGTAGGAGTCAGCCCAGTTTTAGTAACTTCTGTTCGTTTAAAAAAAAGCATGGTTTTCAGCTTCGCAGAAAATTGGTTAAATTTGCACGTTCGAAAATTCATGGCTGGGGATTATACGCCTTGGAGGCGATAGCTCCTGATGAAATAGTCATTGAATATATTGGACAAAAAATACGACCTACAGTGGCAGATGTACGCGAAAAACTTTACGAAAAGCGTGGAATTGGTTCCAGCTATTTGTTTTGTATTGATTCTGATTATGTAAGTTAGCTGCTTGAGAAATTTTGGTATGTTCTCAGTGTTTGTCAGACAAATGAGCAGTTCTGAATGTAACAACATTTAAAGTTTCACAATTTTTATTTGCATCTGTATTCCTTCTTCATATTAAGAACAGTATTATAGACTCTCAATATAAGTGCTTGGCAAAAATATGCATTTTATATTTATTTGCCTTTTTTTAACGATCTTGCAGGTAATTGATGCTACACAAATGGGAAATTTGGCTCGATTTATTAATCATTCGTGTCAACCGAACTGTTATGCAAAAGTTATCGTTGTTGGTGGTGAAAAAAGAATTGTCATCTATAGCAGATTATCGATCGATAAAGGCGAGGAAATAACTTATGATTATAAGTTTCCAGTTGAAAAAAACAAGATTGATTGTCTTTGTGGAGCACCCAACTGTCGTGGGTCTCTGAACTAAGAAAAAGAAAAGAATGTATAAGAATGTATAACCATAACTGTTGCGGCCATTTTTAAACTAATATCATTTAAAGATTCTTGCATATTTCTATGACTAAAAATTTAGTGAGAATGGTGCTTCTGCGTAATGCCTTTTTGATGTTAATCATTTTTGCTTTTATTGTATGATCTTGGTTGCTGTGATAAAGAGCGCAGCATTTCTAAATGATTTTTTAAGATACTTAGAAAAGCTATTTAAGTACCTGAATAGTCGAAAATATTTTTAAGAAGATGCTCTCTGGATCTCACTTTAGTCTCGATTCACTTTCAAGCTGGTTCAAGTTCTTACCTCCAGATCAATGTCTCTCTATCTCGATTAACGCGTTTTATGTTCCCTCTAATCCTCTCTAGCATCTCATCATCATTAAAAACTTTTGTTGCTATAGATGTTGGTGTTTTTTACTTAATCCTATTGTTATTCTTGTGAATTTTGATAATATAGGAAAGAAAAGGAAATAATGGATTAAGCGAAAAACGGTTATTTGGAAGTATCAAATCAAAGTAGTCTATCATTTATCGCCCCCATTATTTTGTTTTAGAAACTTATTTGAGCAGCATCCTAGATTATACTTTTATTTGTTCTCTTCTTATAAAGCGTTTTGATATACTGTTTTCTGATTACATATTACTCCACGTCTGCTGCCTATTGAAAACAAAGTTTTCAAAAGCTAAAAAAGAGGTAGAGTAGACATAGATCATATTTGTGGCAAATTCTCTCAATTGGCATTATGGTACCATCAAGCAGTACCATCCTTGGCTGCTATAATCCTTCTGTACCATTGTATAAGCAAGTATCTGTTTTTTTCGTTTAGTATTATAGAACTGTAGGATGTGATTTTTCAGTCAAATTTCAGTGATGTTTACCATGCGTAATAGATGGGGATTTCGATTCAGTCTGAGGCTACTTTACTGTTCCAGTTTTCGATACAAGTATCGCTCAGTTTCTCTTCATTTTCCTAAATTCTTTTATGATCGTTTTGCTCATCGTGTCTTAATTTTAGGCGGTGCTTGGAAACCTAAAAATGTTTTAACTTCATGTTTTAGTGCCTTACTAAATCTTTCAGAAAATGAATTGTTGTACAACCATGGAGTAAAACTCCCATCCATTTTAATTCTAAATTAGACCTAACAAAATTTTAAAATGAGATTCATGAAAGTTTCAGTATGGTGGTACTGAGCAGTGTCAGAACATTATGTTGACGGACGGATTAAGCGTTAAAAGAAGAATTTTTGTGTTTGCTTTGCTCCAATAACTTCGTGCTTGGAAGGAATATGTGGTACAAAGCTGATGTTACAAGGGGTAAATCGTATGTTTTATCATTTCAGCCGGTGAAAATATAATGAAAGTAATTATGGAATCGTGGAAGTAACAACTGGCACGAACGAAGCTTGCATGAGAAATGAGTATTCATTTATTTCTTTGCAGTCTGTGAATGATTGCACTACCTGTATCTTATTATTTATACTTTTGGCTTTTATTCTTCGCATTAGGTATATTTGACAATTTAAAAAACAGGCATTTAAAAATTGGGCGGATTAAATTTTTGGGAGTCAATTTAGTTGCTGACCGCTACTCGTCTCATCCGATGAAAGTCACTTTGTAAAACGATTTGTTAATATTGTTAGGGACGAGTGAAAGGAATTCTGGTCACTTCTTCCATGTTCTCATTAACATAGTTATGGGACTGTTATTATAGGACTTCTCTCTAATTCTATTACTGGATTTTTGGATATTAAATTGACCAACTAAATGTAATACTGTTCAGATGATACGCAGTTATACGCAGTGCGTTGGTTGCACAGTGTAATAAAATTATTTCATTGTATACATTTTTGTCTAACCTTAACTGTGTTACATAGAGAAGAAAGATTTTGAATTTGAATAAAAATTCCATAAGTTAGAGCTGCGTAACGCGCCGTTTCTGCATCAATATTTGGAGGGAAGAATTAAACAAAATTGCATAGTGTACAGACAGTGATTTCAAGACGTCAAATAACTAAATCGAAACAAGTTATTAGCTACTCGAGTGACTTATAGTTGTGCATTTGCCTTCTTAACTGACATTAATTTCATTGCTTATTCAATCAGGTATGAAGCACAATTAGACGTAAAGTTTTTTTAAATTGATCGAATAATTATTTTATGTTGTAAAAGCGGAGTATTTTTAAGACGGAGTAAGCAACTCGCTACCAACCGCTTCGCTCTTCTTACACTTTCCAAACTGCGAGCAAACATTATTGCTATTTGATCAGTGCTATCGGCATACGTAACAGTGTCAACGATACACCTCTAGACATCTTAAGCCAGCCATTTCCAATTATCTCAAGCAGACAGAAGAAGGAGTGTGATGACAAGAACTGAGGTCATAAAGCAATAAGTAAATAGTGCTGTACATTTCTCGTCCTTCCTCCCTCTTTTGCAGGTTCAGACAAGCTGAAATTGATACTATCAATAGCAGCAAGTCTGAAACCTGTAAATGTTTTGCACTGTCTGAAAATTCCCTTCATGCTATCATTACTTTGAGTGCAGCGAATATTAGTTGTCATCTGCTGCCATACAGCGCTATACGTGTGTATCTCTTGTATGCTCCATTTTATTCATTTTCTGTGCTTGAAAAAACTTTTGTTATACACTGACTAGTTTAAATACACCACTACTTATTGTCATCTCTCCATTCCATTACTCTCTCAAATAAATACACCATTACGTTAAACGATGAAAGTACCATTGCACAGTGCACGCAATAAATTACGTGTGCTACATCGTCGCCCGCATATTTTTCACTTTTCATTGCTTCAATAATACTTGCTTGTTACTATTTCGTTGTTTCGGCCGATGACAGCGAGAAATAATTTTTCATTGATTACATGTTTTTAAAGCATGTGTGTGGGCGTTTGATATTTGTCTTTTTTGAAAGTAATTAGACTTAGTACTTGTATGCATGTTGCAGGTAAACCATATGATTATAACCTTGATCTTTCTTCAAATTTTGGTACTAGTTGGTAGATCTAATATCCAAGTTACTATTACTAATTCACAAAGTACACAATCTGAATGAGTAACCGTGAGGGAAATGTTGACAGCGAAGACACCTCCAACAGTAAATCATTTCAAGCTATTCCAAATACAGAAAATGGTCCGTCAAAGCGTGTGCGAGTATGGTGTGATGGATGGTTCGTATTTAGTTCATTTTATTTACTTATATCAATGGTATTACTAATTGTAAATTCACAGTGTTTCAAATATTTTTAGTTACGATATGGTGCATTTCGGTCATGCTAATCAGTTGCGACAAGCTAAGCAATTTGGTGACTATTTAATTGTTGGAGTGCACACTGATGAGGAAATTCAGCTTCACAAAGGTCCACCTGTATTTAGTGAAGAAGAACGATACCGCATGGTTCGCGGTATAAAATGGGTTGATGAGGCAAGCAAGCTTATTGGATTCCTCTGATTTTATTCTGCAAAAATACTTTTTATTCCAGTTCTTTTTAATAAATACTCATGACACTCATTTAATACACCTTTTCTAAAATTTTATAGTATTTTTAGGTGGTTGAAGGTGCACCATATGTAACAACAGTTGAAACACTTGATAAATATAATTGTGATTTTTGTGTCCACGGAGGTATACATCCTTTATCAGCTTTTTGTAGTCATATCTCGCATTTCTGCAATAGTGACTTTTACAGATGATATTACACTGACGGCAGATGGTAATGATACATATGCAGATGTTAAAAAATGTGGGCGTTATCGTGAATGTATGCGAACACCTGGAATTTCTACTACGGTTAATAGCAATTCATTGTCGGTGTATGATTCCATTTAAATCTCATTTGCAAGATTTTCGAAAGCTTGTTTTTATTGAAATTATCGGAAATTTGTTTTTCTTTATTGAATTTGTTTCCAAATTTCCAGGATTTGGTTGGACGTATGTTATTGTTAACAAAAACTCACCATTCATTCGCAGATAATATCACCGAACACGAAGAAAGAGCTCGATTTCTTTCTACGGTTTGTTCTATCGTTGATAAGTTCATTCGTACTATAAATATTTATAACAAGATATAGGTAAGATTTTTAGTTACGAAATCTTGCAATGTTTCAAAGCATTCAGTTCTTATTTATAATAGTTGTAAAAGCCAGCAAATTTATTTATTTCATTTTAAAGGACCAAAAAGCTTTATCACCATGGACAAGAGTGTCTTGCTTTTTACCATCAACACGGACTATCATGCAGTTTGCTGAAGGCCATTCACCTGGAAAAAACGACGTAATTGTATATGTTTGCGGTGCATTTGATCTATTCCACATTGGCCATTTATGTTTTCTGGAAGAAGCAAGAAAGTTGGGAGATTATCTTATCGTCGGAATTCACCATGACAAGGCATAAGATATTTCAATCATAATATACACCAAGTTTTAAGCTTCTGTACTTATAAATTTTTACTGCATTCACTTGTTATGTTTATGATGTTTCTATTAGGTGGTGAATGCTTATAAACGCGGGAATCATCCAATAATGTCGCTACATGAACGCGTACTCAGTGTACTAGCATACAAAGTAAGAAATCTCCATTGCTCATTAATTCGTTGTTGAGTTAAAAGCAGTTTTCTCAAGTTGCATTGATATTAAATATAGTATTTATTTTCACAGATGAACTCTCTTTTGGTCATTATTTTTACATTAAAACTGTTTATATTCTTTTCAGCCAGTGTCAGAGGTGGTAATTGGTGCCCCGTATGCAGTCACTGAAGAATTAATCAGTCGATTCAATATACAGGTATAATTTCCTCAGAGTTTTTGAAATTTAAAGTGCAGGTACTCCAGTGCTTCTTGAACTAAATGCTAAAAAATAAATCGGTCGCTAACAATCCATGCTCTTAATGAAGTAATTTTTGCTTGCTTCTTTCTTTTCGCCAGTTACTGTAGATCTCTTTTTAAAAATGTATTATTTTTATCAGTTAACCATTACTATTTTAGATTGTCGCGAAAGGGACACGAATTCCAGGTCATGAGATGCCTGGTGAACCAGATCCATTTTCAGTACCAAGAGAAAAGGGTATGTTACGGTTAATTGATTCTGGTAACAATATGTCTACCGATCAGATAATAACAAGGATCATTGATCATAGGTATGTACAACCAAGTATAGATTTTTTCAAATTTGCTGCATTTAATCAATTTCTTATGGTTATCATTCTGTGAATGGCTTGTTTTTAGCGAATTAAAAAATATAACGTTCTATCAAAAAATGGCCAAATCTTTTACTTTAGATTCTTTAAATTATTATTATTATTATGAAAGTTGTTTTTGTGACTCATTTATCTGTTTAAGCTTGGAAGTATCTTTATGTACTTCACAAAAGTTTGTGCTTAGGATTGATTATGAAATGCGAAATGGTAAAAAGGAACGGCGTGAAGCAGATATTTATGAAGAAATCACTAAGCTGAATGTCAGTACTCTTCAAACCATTGGCCTCTAATAACGCCAGATTTAAAGTGTTTCTTAGGTTTAAAAATTACATTCAAATTTTCTACGCATGCTGGTCAATGTGGAAGTACAAAACTTGATTAATTGTCAAAATAAAATGTTTCGTGAGATTTAGTAGAAGTGTTTATAGTTTGCTAAAGATTTTATTAAGAAAAATATTTTTTTTTAATATTAAGGAAAAAAGAGTCTTAAGTAACATTTCTAACAATTGCGCTTGTGATTCCGAATCTCTCAGTAGTAATGATACATGTAAATTAAACGTAAAGAGATTAAAAAATACTTATATGAGTGGGGAGTTAGCTTTTTAGCTGTTTTTGAAGTAATCTTATTGCAGATTCGTGATGCATTTCCTCTTAATTCATTCATGTATATGGTATTCGTATAGAAACTTAGACTCAGAAAGTGGTTCTTCATTTTACTCACTTTTATTTTGTTTTTGCTTTTCAATGTTTTCGAAATTGAAAATTCTCACAGAATCTTTTGTATTGAATTGGCCGTTCCGTTTTTAATTTATAGTATTACCTGTCATTGAATACTTATTTTTTGTATCTTATTAATAATTAATAGTAATTGAATATCAAACCAGTGTGTTGATATTATTTTTAACTACAATCTTTTTTAACCTGTTTTTTCAAGCATTTAGTCAGATTTTTCTAGTCAAATACTGAATCAGGCTACCTTTCACACACTTACCTTATTCTTCTATCTCTGATTTAATTTGCACTTAAAGTTTTTGAAAATAATTTTTAGATTTTCTCTTTCTTCCCCACTTTACGAATTTATTTTTCATCGTGCATTCTAAATATTAGTTATTTCTCTGTTTTTTATTATGTAAACGTTTTAAATTCATTATTTTTCATAGCTGCCAACTTCCCGTAGTTATAGTAAAGTAACTAATCTTGAATAGTATGATTATTTTACTGAGTTAAGTTTTTTAATGTTGTATTTCTCGGTTCATATGACACAGGATATTTTCTGGTATTCATGACTTTATGAATTGTCTTCATCTGTTATTAACTTTGTTCAACTTGTGAGCTCTATTGAATTTGCCCACATATTGGCGTGATCATTGTTTTTATTGAAAGCTCTTTCATGTATAAGGTAACTGATGCATCCGTTTTATGTTAGATTGTTACCTCTGAGTTTCACTGTAGTTGGCGAAAATATAAATGATAACATGATCTGTTTGTGTTGAAATTAATATATGCAGTTATAGTAGTAAATGCCCAAAAACATTGTCCCAGATCACTTGTCAATTTACAGTAAAAGTAGGATTGGAATGACTTCAATATCCATTTTGCATTATTTGTAGTGTGTTGCAATGACCTGTACGTATTCTATAAGACATATGAGAAAGTTGAATCGAGTTTAAGAGATACCAAGTTTGTTTAATAGGACAAAGGTGTGTAGGCTGATATTTCTTACACGTCAAATTGTGTTAGATCTACCTAGATTACTACTGAAATTACTACCGAATATTTTATGAAACATCTGTAACACATAATTCAAAGAAAGTACTGAAGATATTATATATTGTCTTCACTATGCAGTGTTGGATTAGGAAGAGAGTGAGGGCTCTATAGTAAGTTAATGCGTTTTGAGTTAGGATATGAAAGGAAGATGTGCGGATATCTTAGGTTTGAGCACAATGAAATGCATCCTTAGTTCTCTTATGTGTAGATGGCGTGTTCTGGCGTTTTGATCGGTCTGACATCTGCTATATTGTTTATCAATGCTGAAGTTAGTATTGTACCTTCAAGTTCAATTTTAAGTTGTGATTTCACCATCTTTTTATAAAGTAATTATTATGATATTACTTTAGGATCTGTATTTTTTGTTGCAGAATACAGCTTTTTGTTTCAAAAGGTGTAAAAAAACAGTCCCAGTCTTCAATTTGATTTTAAATCTAAATTACATACCTGCTCTAGCGAAATTCTTGAAAAATCAAGAGTATAGTTGGCAAAATATTGGAATTTGTGTCAGCAATGAATGTTAATTTAAGGTGCGCAAGAATTGTTACAATAAATCTTAGAGTTCTCTGCAGTGATTATTTGTAGTTATTATTGATTCAAATGTGAAAATTGACGATATGGGAAGAAATTTTTTCTCATATCTCAAAATTACTAATCAAGAGCGAAACGACTACTATACAACTTGACAGTACTTATCATTTATCCAGAGCCTCATACTTATTTTTATTTCGGTAGATAAAAAAGTGAATATTTAGCAAGAGTAATGACACAAATAAATGTCAAGAAATGCATCCCACGAGTGCTGCATTCTCTGCAGAACAAAAATTTGTGATGGGAAAATGACGTGACTTGCATTTTCGCTACAAGTTGAAGATTAGTAAAATGTCTGATTTAAGTGCAATCACTGCTTGTTCATCAATCAAACTTCGTTCATACTCAACATGGATGTACAATTTGTTGGAGCTATTCTATGCCACAAAGTGACTTGTTTCAAATGATTGAAAAATCTTCTGTACAGTATGAAGTGTATTTTGATAATTGTGGCAAAATTTCTGTAACGAAGCAATATGTAATTGAATGACATTAACAGTAAAAAAGATAAAAATCACCTCTCTATTACTTTAAAAATGGATGAAGTTGCAATAAAATTGTTATGAAATGGATTCGCCGTATGATGAAGTACATAGACGCGTTGCTAAGACCCAAAAATATAGTAGCAAAGACTCTTCTGCAGTGGTAAGACTCTTCTGCTAACTCTGATCTGTTACTGTTACTTTGTTGTACCAAACGTCATGTGTTAATGCGATCACCAAAGCTTGCAACTTGCACATTTCAATTTTTAGAGTATAATTAAGCACCGTATATCTCGTCAACATTACCCTAGCACGACAATAATTCCTTTGTTCTGCAGATTGCAGCTAAGATAGGTAAATAATAGCGGAGGAGAAAAGTGTGTCTGGACTCTCGATGTGTTTAACAATACAACAAGATACGAGACTGTTGTATCCATTTCTGGTGTAATCCCATCACAGATATGGCAATTAACTGTATCCGTCTTGATGACATTTGAAAGCCCATTAACAAAATAACGTCATTTATGTGCTATTTTCATATCCATCTGCTCCACTGTCTATTTCAAAATGTCAGTTACTTTCTCAGATACGACTAGCTCAATGTCTGCTGCGATTAACGCCAATACTCCTTTCATCCTTCGTTGTCCATTCCATCGCAAACATCAATAGCCGCTCCTTACAGAAACGTCTCTCTGTATATATATCATGTGTATGAAGTATCTCTAACAATTCAGTAGTTAATACCTTGTTTCCAAATTTACTACATGCTAGTAATCAAACCTTAGGGGCACACATAGCGAACCGACACACAGACTGATATACATTTAATAAAGCTAAAACTATAAGATATGATACAAACCCAAAATAAACAATCGTCTTTGACCGGAAGTTCCATCCATTTCTATTCAAATATACATTCAGCATTAACTTTGTAAGCAGTCACATAAAAATTTGAAGTGGTAAACGTGAACTGTTCAGTTTCACATTATTTGACAATGTTGAGCACGACGGTGTTTAGAAGCTTTTTAATCTAAAAAAATCAAATACGAAAGCCACATGCCTCATATATTTGAGGACCTACTGTTGTTTTCGTTAAGCTCTGTTGAGTTAATCCACTAAAAAAAGTGACTTCTCATTTTTACTATTTCCTGTGCCTTTATATCCTCTGTCAGGCTGGCCCATTGATATTCTTCAAAACTGATAAGATACAGTCATTTCCTCTTGTTAACTTCATCGCCCACAATTAAATGGTCACTTAAAAGTACTATTTAGTATTAGAACAAAAGCTACTAAATTCACTTCACTAACGGACTACAGACGCTTCATAGCAGAGGTTCTTATTTGCAGTAAGAGAAAATACTGGATATATATTCTTTCTGATGTCTCCATCTTATCGTACAGTCGCCTCCATAATGAATAGAACGAAGGAAAACGACCCTCATGACGTCATAGCCCATTCGTAATAACTTTACTGGCCTTAAAAGCTAGGTCTTACTGCCATCACTTTTTCAGCTTCTGATTACTCTCAATTTAAATTCATTTCCTTCATGTTTTACCGGTGACCACAGTTAAAATTTACTCACTATAGGAAATGACGCCTAAAAAAATAACAGAAAGGAAGAAATACGAAATACGAGCTTTTGGTAATGGAGATAAAGAGCAATTTCAAATGGAAAGGTTAGATGCAAATACGGTTACGAAGTGGTACACAACCTAGAGCATGACCTTTCTTAGGCTGACTCCACCTCCTCCTGTAAAAAATAGTCATGTAAAAATAGTCAGTGAAAGTTTTAGGCTTCGGTGGGATGGTGGGGAGCTCTAGGTGTTCCTCCTGACCACTCACCACAACTTTCCCATTAATTCCCATCGCATACTTCCTTTTTCCTCGTACACAGAACCATGAGCTAAAAGGGATCAATCCGCTGTGTGCTATTTTAGACTTCGCCACGAACACAAGAATTACCTGTATGCGCATACAAATAGCAAGTGTATCAAACGTTTCTCGCTGACGATGTGCTGGCTTTTCGTACCGTCATCATCTTAAACGAGTAATGAATAACTTGCCCATTGTGTGCTGTCACCCACCGCCAAGCCATCATATGTTCTACGTGTGTGACACCTGAGAACGGTAATGTACACATCACCTTCGCGATTAATGCCAATGATGACTTCAGCACTTCTGTTGATCACGTAAATACAACAGATATGGAGTAACAACCCATCCAGTGGGTTCCTTTACACTCTTGCTGAATCGAACTAATCATGTTTTACATTACACAGAGACAAGTCTTGACTGCGGCAATACCGTAATCCATCACTGCATATATCGTTGTAGGATCCACAATGCAATAGTGGTTTATGGCACACAAAGCACCATGCGAGTAATGGATGTCGCGAGCGGCCCGCGTTACGTGTTGGGATGCACGAGAGGTGGGAAAGGAGAGGGAGTGGGGCGGGGGCAATGAGTCATGCTGCAAAGCATGCCGCTTCTGAACCAAAATATCGATAATTCCCGTTTTTCCGGGTAAATCTCCCCGGAAAGTATGGCGTCGTAGTATTTTTCTGTGTTACGATCTTGTGTCCCTGTCTAGAGGAAGTGTTTCCGAAACATTAGTCCAGTTGCTTTATGAAGACCCTTACCATATGAGACGACTAGCCGCAGCAGACAGTGGACATTAGTGCACTGAGCATCATCACATCAAGAACTACTTAAAGTTATTGTATTCTGACTCATCACATGATTTCTTCTGTGTTGGTCGGTTTACTTTGTCCATGTGGTCAGAAATTATGATAGACTAGTCGATTAAAGAAATTATGATAGACTAGTCGATGACACCTGAAAATGGTGATGTACTCACCACCTTGAGATATTAATGCAGTGGTATAATTCATTGTAAAGGTTTGAAAAACACTAAACAGAGACAAGTTTGGCTCCTACCTGTGTTTGCAAGCAGCTGAATGTCAGCAAGCATTACTGTTAGGCGTTGAGTTAAACATATCAGGAACAGTGCAAGATGTAGGGTAATTAGAACATAATCCAACCTTTTCCGGAAAGACATTTGTAGTCGCTACGGTGAATGCTGTAGCAGTGAAGTTGAGGCAGTTGCGCACAAGTAAATAAGGAAGGCTGCAGATAACTGGAAGATGAATCAGAGGCCTTTGTAGTAAAAAAAAAATCCCCAAGGACTGCAGCTCGTCGCATACCGTCTTACCTTGTGCTAGTATCAGAAACAAAAAATCTTGCTTCAGCAAGATTACGCTAAGCAATATGTTTGGAACCCACTTATGTTGTATGAATTGAGCTTTGTCTCCTTATCCGCGTAATAAAGTTCCATGATGCAGTAGTAAACAAGTTATCACCTGTTCTGAGATTCATCTCTGGTTAACGCTACGATAAGTAAAATCTAGTTGTAAATGTTGAGGGACCAGAATTCACGTAAAATGGAATGTTGACAGTAGTAAAATTTGAGCGGTTTTCTGTACTATGGATTCGATTGCTTTCAAATCCAGATACAAGCTTCAGTAAAATAATCACAGTGGGCGGTACGCATTTAGAATGTGCGCGAAAATAACCTTACGTCATGTGTTTTTTTCCCACTCTGTCTTAAGCGGCATGGTCGCAAAAAGCTCAAACTGTTGATCTACATTGAGATAATTACCATAAGCATGTGTCTTTGGCTATGCACGTTTATCGTCAATATATGTAGAAAGTTATAACTTCATTAAAGATATTCTTCTCCTGTACTTTATTTGTCATACAAAATCATTATTTACCTGTGGAAAGATCCAATATTCTGCTTTCAATTTGTTATTTAATTAATCTCACTGTCTGTGACGTAGTCACTCTTTAAAATGTGATGCTTTTTTTTTGAATGTCTTCGTTGTATATTTGAAGGAAATTTCACTTTTTTGATTTCTTTTGTCAATTTTTTTCAGTGTTTCAGAATCGTTTCTCGCCTTTTCAGTTTAACCTCCTGTATTAATTGATGGAGGTATTTTATTTCAACATGGTTGTTTGTATATTCTTCATGATGCTGAGGGCTTGTACGAAATGCTTGTAACATTCGAAATTGTGGATGCGCAGGCGTTTAGTTCGAGTTTCGATTTGAAATTGTTGATCATTACTGATCATTTTGCTGTAATCAAGTATGTCAGACAGCGAAGTCGACACGTCATTAGTGGGACTCAGCTGGGAAGTATGGCGACGTGCTACACACTTAGATAGCACAGTCGTCACCCCAAAAGTACGTCATGATGTAGCTGCAATGCCTTCACAAAGTATATTATTTTAATTCTATTTTCTTAAATTCAGTTCCTTATTGAATCACTCGAAGTTGTATTGTAGACAACTTTCTGAAAGAGCTGTTTGACTTTAGAAGGAATACTTGAGCGGAAAAAATTTATCAGGAAATGGTTTGCTGAGTTAACATATCTATTGAACACAGGAAGTTCAATAATTGATGAGTTATCAATTTGATGCAACAAATGCTCTCGTAAAAAGTTTACAAAGCAATGGAATTGATATGTTGGCTAATACTCACTACTAATATTCATAATACCCAAGAATAATTATTTCCTTTTTTCCAGAAGCAATTTGTTATGGTTTCTGTCCTAGTAATGAACTCGGGTCCATGACACTTATCACTTGTGAGGTTGTTTTTCTAATTTTTGTTTCTGATGCATAATCTTCATGTTAATAAATACGCAAGTTTTATAACGGTTTACTATGCAGAAGTGTGGCATGGTTTTGAAAGATGTTGGGTATGGATATCATATGCGTTCTCAACATGGGTACGAGGATTCAGATTCTGATGACGATTGCCAATCATTTCTGCTTTCACCTCCTCATCGTTCCGTCTCGCCATGTCTTGAATCGCCCATTCTTTCACCTCCTTATCGTCGATTATCCAACCCGGTTGTATCATCGAAGTTAGTTTTAGTCATAAAAATGAGGTCCATTAGTACAGTGGTCGTTCATTATTATATTACTCATATTAGCATTTTCCATATATATATAATCATTAGCAGCAGGTTGGAGGTCAATCTTCTTTTCTGTTTTGATTCTCCTGTTGGATCGTGTTCCGGCACTCTCCTTCTACTCTCCGCGCACGCAGCTCTGCTGATTTCGATGCAGTGGTTGAACACTTTGCCATATTCTTCACGGAGCTTTTTTCAACAATCTCACCTGTTTTCTATTTGTTTTTATTTATGACTCCAGGCTCACGTTTTCTTTTTTACCCTCCATTTCCCGTTTTGTGATGCGATTCGACTAGTTGGTCGCTCAACTGTTCGGCAACTTGGCTATATATATATATATATATATATATATAT